>SKCR01053312.1:0-62858 GCA_019454045.1 Zanthoxylum bungeanum | reverse complement strand
CTCAAAGTAAGTATTCTTGAATTATATTGAACTACAACTTTAAATCCAATTTATTTGTATTCAATATTAATTCCATTTTAATTCCAAATTAAATATATACACTTACTTTTAAGCGTTAAAGACTTGGATTCCAAATCCAATCTTAATGGGTCTCAAAGGCCCAATAACATCCAATGTCATTTCAATTAAAGTCCAATGGGCTTTTAATTGATTCTTAAGGCATGGGCTTTGGCCATAATGGATCAAACCCAAAATGCCAAGGCCCAATAGGAATCACCCTATTGCCAACAAATCAATTTAGGCCCATTAGGCCCAATTAAATTCTTTAAAGGTCCAAGTGATGTATTTGGACTTTATGGAATTGGTTTTGGGCCCAATTGGATCCAATCCAAAAGTCCAAAACCAAACTTAGTCAAACCAAGCCCATTAAGCCCAAATACACACTTTTAGCCCAATTCATAATTAAAGGCTTATTAACATAATTATAATATTCCAAATATCACAATTATTTTAATTAAAGTGTATTAGCCATGATTAATTAATTAAACTCAATATTTCCAAAATACCAATTAACTTAATTAATCATGCTTAATCCATCAATTCATGCTCAACACAAATTGAAACCAAAATACATCATTTCATGCTCAATACAAATTGAATCCTAAATTCATCATTCATGCTCAACATGCTCTTTGATTTTAACATAAACATTATTGACTTTGATTCTAATCCAATCAAACCAACAATCAACATTTAAACATGCATTTAAACACATCATTTCATGTTACAAAAAATCAAAAAACTGCAGTCCACTTCACTGCAACTTTCGGCCACACTAAATTTTTTTTAATTTTTGATCCAATCAATTTATTTCAAATCTAATCATGCACAACTCTAAGTTAACATAAT
Organism: Zanthoxylum bungeanum; assembly: GCA_019454045.1. Lineage (NCBI taxonomy): Eukaryota > Viridiplantae > Streptophyta > Magnoliopsida > Sapindales > Rutaceae > Zanthoxylum > Zanthoxylum bungeanum. Next base: position 61,949 of record SKCR01053312.1, on the reverse strand, counting down.
CTAAGCATGCTCAAAGCATCAATTTGAAAGAATCATGCTCAAAACATAAAAGCCCCAAATTTTAGTCTCATGAACCCTAAAATTTTCATGCTTAAAATTGGCTCTTGATACCATTGTTAGTGTTCCTAGAACATGCCAAGGATCTAATAAGCATGAAAACATGTTCACAAATTCAATATAAGTTGCGGAATATACTTACAATGAACGGATTTGGCTTTTAAAATTTTTGAGAAGAAGATCCAAGATGCAAGATGCTTCCTTTGTTGATTCCAAGCTTTGAGTTGAAGATCTCCAAGATCCTTCCTTTGTTGATTCCAAGCTTTAAGTGATGATTCCAACTCTTGAAGTAGTTTCCCTATCACCTTAGTTGATTTCTACAAGTGCTAGCTTTGTTGATTTTGCCACAAAATCAAAGAGAGGAAGACAAGAAGCTCACGCCCATGGAGCTCCAAGTTCACGCCCATGGAGGAGAGGATTAGGGTTTTCAATTGTTTCAAGTGTTGTGTTTCTCAAGTGTGAAGAGAGAGAGCTAGGGTTTTGTTAAAGGGTTTTTACCCTTTTCACCAAAACCATGTAGTTGGGGTAATTTGGTTTCACCTAAACCAAGTAGTTGGAAAGTAAGTGGTTTTGGCTTAAATGCCAACCACTTTCCAACCACCACTTCACATGTGTGACATGTGTGAAGTGGGCCCCACAATTTTGAATTCAAAACTCAAAATGTCTCTACGAATATTTGCCCCGGCTCAGTTCCGTTTAATCCGATTAAACGAACTTTCGTCGCTAAATAATTAAATCTAATTTAATTAAATAACGATGCCTCGCAAATATATTACGAATGTCATTTACGAATTAATTCTAAATTAATTCGTTCGTTCGTATAAAAGTCCAACTTTAATTTCGTAATGAAATCCAATTCATTTTAATATATCTGATATATTAATTTTAGCTCATACAAATAAATTAAATAGAAAAATCAAATTTAACTATTAAAGTTATTTTACCGATTAATTCCAAATTAATCGCGTTCTCTCTTTTCGAAAACATTTAATCCCAGATTAAATAATACCTCAATTAATCCCAGATTAATTTTCTCCATCTTAATTAATCCCAGATTAATTCTCTCTCTTAATTAATCCCAGATTAATTCTAATTTAAATCAACTGTCATCGGTGAATCTTTGGAAGCGAACCAAGAGATCCCTGGATATGTTGGCAATAAATACGGTCATCGGATTATCCGAATACGTGCGTACCTCGTACCACGTGCTTACCGATTTACAAGACATGGTTGTCTTCTAGCAAAGCACCGTGCCTACCCAATTCTCCAGAAATATTCTTACTGGAATATATAATCTATGTCAGGCGTATTATACGTAGTATTGCGTATTACGATCCAGTATCGGATGTCACGTGCTAGGCCTGGGGCTGGAGTCGTGTATGCCCCGTACGAAGCACATGTCGGATGTCTAGTAACTAGTCCCTATTATCGGATATACATGACCTAGTCATAATATCCCGATGACTGCAGTACTTAAGAGCACTAGTACCGTATCCTACGTGACATCATCTCCACTATGACTGGAGTGACACTTCCGTCTTGACATCACACCCAATACTCTACGATTCTCAATATACCCAGCATTGGCGTACACAGAACCGGTTAAAGCCCTGGACGACCAAAACTAAAGCATACCGATTGTCGCAAGTATTAGCGATGCAAGTCTCAGGTTAAGACCAAATACACCTACCCTGATTTCGGACTTCCATAGACACATAGTCATACTACCAATGGAATTCCGAGGGGTCTATCCAGAGCGAAGCTGTTTTCCGTACCATCGGTAAAACACAACCTCCTATTACACTTGCATGAGTATCCTATACCCAAATATATGAGAACTATGCCGTTATGATCTCACATAACACGCACAAGTGTAATACTAGTCTATTCCGCATTATCGATGTCCAGTCTCGATAATACTACGACTAGGGATATTTAATGATTAATCCTTCGATCATCTCAATCCAGGAACTAATCATAGGGACCTCCTATCATTTATACATCTAGGTGATCTAATCACAAATGATTAGAGTGCAATCTCTTTGTCACATAGTTAATTTGTACAACAACACCATGATCTGTACAAATAGTGACGCTATGGGTCATAATTGTCCAACACTACCGTCCATCGGAATCGGCAACGGAATTTATGTCTGGGTTTCCATCCGATATACCACAAGAAATAATACTCAAATGTTATCATGACATAAGTATATGAATGGTAATACATTAAACACATTGTATTCATACATGTGGGGATAGCTACTAGGAAAACTATGTATGAAATCTAATGAAAAAGACTCAGTTCAGTGGGTGTGCATTCGCGTAGCGTTTGAAAACACATTCGAACGGTAAACAGAAGGTTTGCGCTCGTGTAGCGTTCGAGAACGCGTTCGAACGGAACCGGACCTGATGCATGATAAGACTAAGAAAGTGCGTGTGCGTTCACGTAGCGTTCGAACACATATCAACCGGCGCGGTGAAGCATCGTGGTAAAGGGCTTTAACCCTTCCCCATAGGGGATCTTTCATTCCACTTACTAAGCTCATGCACTCGATTGAATCATGCATACATAGAATTAAAAGCAATAATATCAAACTAGCATGCCCGATTGAATGTGTCTTGCATTCAACCGAACACACATCAACCGGTGCGGCGAAGCATCGTGGTAAAGGGTTTTAACCCTTCCCCATAGGGGATCTTTCATTCCACTTACTAAGCCCATGCGCTCGATTGAATCATACGTAAATAAGCAACATGCAGAATTCAAGTGACGAAAAATAAATAAATAAATCAAAGTAACATGAAACAAAAGAAGGTGTCGTTTATTCAAGCGGTACGTGGAGTTGTATCCCAAGTACAGACCGCACTACCGTCCATTCGGATTCGGCTACGAAATTTACGTCTGGGTTTCCATCCTATATACCTCAAGAGATGACACTCTTTCATTCATCCAATACACACAACACGTATCATACACACACAAGATTCAACAAATAATTAAAATACAGTCGAAGTAAATAGCAAGAATCAAATAAAGATGAGTGTGGAAAGTACCATCAGGTCTAACCTTTTTGCCAACTTTCAGGCTTGCGTTTCACGGACGTCGGAAAGGGTACAACTCTTCAACTTCTCTGGTTCACTGGTTTAGCATCCTAGCTCACTGTTTTGCTATTTTGCTTGTCGTTCGTCTCCATTCTGCTGCTGTTCGGTCTTCGTTATGCTGTTGTTCGGTCTCTGCTTTAGTGTTTTAGTGGACTGTTTCGAGTGTTTTTTGTTTCGTGGTTTTTTAATGTAGTTTTGTGTGGTTATTTCAAGGATTATAAGTGCAGTTATGTTACGGTTTTAAGGGATTTTAGGGACTATTTTGGGAGTGGTTTGGGCTGATGTTTGGAGGTATATTTTCGGTGATAGAGGGCTGCTGCAAGGGGAGATTTTCGGTGATGGTAGAGGTTTAGGAGGGTGCTGTTTTTGGTTATGGAGTGGAGGAGATGAGGGGAATGGTTTGTGTTCTTCTTGTTGTTATTGCCGTGAGTGGCTAAGGCTCTTCGTGTTGTGATTTTTCTGTGAGTTATCTGTATGAGCTAGAGGAGTGCATGTCTTGGTTAGGGGTTGTTTATATAGAGAAGGGCTAGGGCTTCACCTTGTCTCACAAGGAATGGATTTTGGCATTAAAATGAGGATTTTATTTGGTGTTGAGCAAGGAAAGTCAAAGATTGAGGGGGGAAAAATCTTGGCTAGATTAGGAATACAAAATATTTAATTTTTTATGATTGATTTTAATTAGGCATGACATCCTTTTAATTTAGTATGTGATTTGTTTGGTTAGGAAGTTAATATATTTGATTTATCTTTATTAGGTATGATTATATTTTGTGTTTTATTTAATTGGTAAATGGTTTAAATATTTTATTTAATGTTTAATTTAATTAAATTGGGATGTGTTTTATGGGCTTTGGGGAGCTAATTGGGCTGGGGTGCGAGGCTAGCAGCAAAACCAGAAACACTGACGTCGTTCGAACGCCAATTCGAACGCGGCACGAACGTCCGCAATCTGCCTGAAGTTCGAACGAAGTAACGAACGCAGCACTAACGAAGACAGTGAACTTGTGAAATGAACTTGATGACGTACTTATTCTGAATTTCCCCTTCCGACCTCTGTTTCCCGCCTCCAACTGAGACTCATCATCGGGTTTCACATGCGAAAATGCAATGCCTACAGTCGCCCCCACTTTGATGGGACTTGTGCAGTGCGTGACTTTGAACAATCCTATCAAAGTTATGCAATGCATTTTCACTTACCTAGCTCGGCTGCTGCCTCGAGCTGAGTTGGTACTGCAGCGGACCTCGATCCTGGGACGCGTCCCGATAATTGCAACCGACAACGGGGGTACCTCGACCCTGGGCACCTCGACCCAATACCGATGACTATAGGGACCTCGCCCTCGAACTGATGATGTAGTGGGTACCTCGACCCTGGGCACCTCGACCCGGAACTACAACTGACAATGGGGGCACCTCGACCCTGGGCACCTCGACCTAACACCGCTGACTATAGGGACCTCGCCCTCGAACTGATGATGTAGTGGGTACCTCGACCCTGGGCACCTCGATTCGGAACTACAACTGACAATGGGGGCACCTCGACCCTGGGCACCTCGACCCAACACCGCTGACTATAGGGACCTCGCCCTCGAACTGATGATGTAGTGGTACCTCGACCCTGGGCACCTCGACCCGGAACTACAATTGACAATGGGGGCACCTCGACCCTGGGCACCTCGACCCGACATGATATGGGCCTCGCCCCCAAGTTGATATGGGCCTCGCCCCTTGGGACTCATCCCAAAAACTGAAATTATGCTGACGCTGTTTGGCTCATTTCTGCCGCTTTCTCCTTTCTTCGAACCTGCAAACACAAAATGAAAACAAACACGAAGAGAATGCAATGTTACGTGTATGCATGAATGATCTTCTTATTCCGTTGGGTTAGGTCTTCTGCTAATTCTCGTGGTGACTGCTCGGTCTTCTCTCCCTCAGGCAAAGTATTGCTTCAATCTATCTACGTTGATCGGCTCGGTGAACTCGTTCCCCTCCAAGTCTGATAGCTTCACTGCTCCATTTCCCATTACTTTCTGCACTATGTAAGGTCCTTCCCAGTTTGGTCTGAATTTTCCTCTCGGATCTGTCGTCGACGGCCTCGACTGCTTAAGTACCAAATCACCCTTTCTGATCTTGGTAGGACCCACTTTCTTGTTGAATGCCCGTGCTAGTCTCTTCTGATACAACTGCATGTGATACAAAGACTTCGTTCTCTTCTCATCCACTAGTGCTAACTGATCAAACCTCTGTGCGGCCCATTCCCATTCCGGTAATTCTGCCTCTGCTAATACCCTCATAGACTGTATTTCCACTTCTACCGGCAATACTTCTTCCATTCCATAGACCAAAGAGTAAGGTGTGGCCCATGTTACTGTTCTTACTGATGTTCTGTACCCCCACAAAGCATACAGTAATTTCTCGGCCCAATCTCTGCAATTTTCCGTCATCTTGGCTAAAATTGTCTTTATAGTCTTGTTGGCTGCCTCAACTGCCCCATTTGCCTGCGGCCTGTACGGTGACGACTTGTGGTGCCTATCCCATACCTCTGTAACATTGCCTTCGTCTCTCCTTGAAACTGGACCCTGTTGTCTGTCACTACATGATGCGGCATACCATACCGACAAATGAGGTTCCGAGCTATAAACTTTGCCATCTGCTTTGCTGTAACATTACAGAATGATTCGGCTTCCACCCACTTCGAGAAGTAATCTACTGCCACTACTATGAAGCGATGCCCATTTGATGCATTCGGTCGAATTTCCCCAATCATATCAATCCCCCATGCTGAGAAGGGCCACGGCTCTGACAACCCATGCAATTTTGTGTACGGTAAGTGATTCAAATTACCATGTGCTTGACAGTCATGACAGTGCTTTACCACCTTCGTGCAGTCTGTTTCCATGGTTGACCAATAAAAACCTTGTCTCACTATCTTGCGAGACAGATTCAACCCGTTCATGTGCGGACCACATACCCCGGCGTGTATTTCTTCCATTACATGGTGAGCTTCTTCTTTTCTCAAACACTTCAACTGAATACCGTTTGTCTGCCTCTTGTACAGTTCCCCTTTCAAAATCACATACTGGGAAGCTAACTTCTGAATGGCTATTCTGTCTTTTCTATCTGCCCCTTCCGGGAGTTCACCATGTTCCAGATACCTCTGAATGTCATAATACCAAGGTTTACCGTCGTCGACCTCAAGTTCCAGAATTCTTTCTATCTCATAAACAGGTTTACTTGCTGTTGTCAGTATCAACGGTCTCATCACTAACTTTTCTGGATTTTCCCAAGTCGCTGCCAGTGTAGCCAATGCATCTGCCATCTGATTCTCTTCTCTCGGTAAGTGCTGAAACTTACACTCGGGGATAACCTGTGCCAATTTTCTGAGGTGAAAAAGGTAAGGCTTCAACCGTTCTTCTTTCAATTCCCATTCTCCCCGCATCTGCTGGACTACCAACATAGAATCTCCGTAGACTTCCACACTCCCGGCCTTCAAGGCTATCAATGCTATCAAACCAAAAGCACATGCTTCATACTCAGCCATGTTATTAGTCACCCTGAATGTCAACCTCTTGGCTAAAGGCAAAGTCTCTCCCTCGGGGGTCACTATCATGATCCCAATTCTGGCTCCCTTGTAATTCACTGCTCCGTCAAAAAACATCTTCCATCTCTGAACTGTTATCGCTTGGATCTCTTCATCTGGAAACTCAAACATATACCGATCCCCCTCAACAGGTTGCAATGCCAGAAACTTTGCTACTGCTCGCCCTTTGATCACTTTGGAGGTGAGATACTCAATGTCAAACTCTGTCAACAATACCAACCATCTGCCCAATTTTTCCACTAGTGAAGGCACTGAATGAAGATATTTCAGAGGATTCTCCTTTGCCACCACCTGGATCTTGTAAGACTGGAAATAATGCCGCAACTTTCTGGAAGCCCATACCACTGCAAGACAGATCTTCTCAACCTCCTGATATCGAGCCTCATACGGGAGCATCTTCTTACTCAGATAATAAACTGCATGTTCTACCCCTGTCTCATCTGCTTGTACCATCATAGCCCTCAGTGCTTCTGATTCTATAGCCAAATACAATATCAAAGGTCTGCCCGGTCTCAGAGGTTTCAATACATGTGGCTTTACCAAGTACTCTATGATTCTGTCGAAGGCGGTCTGACACTGTTCATTCCATCTAACTGGCTGATCTTTTCTCAACAGTTTGAAGATAGGCTCATATACCGATGTCAACTTAGCAATAAACCGACTGATGTACTGAATCTTCCCCAAGAATGCTCTGACTTCTTTTTCTGTCTTCGGTCCAGGCATTTCTGTGATTGCCTTGATCTTTTCGGAGTCTACCTCTATTCCGCCCATTCCCACCATAGGACCAAGCAATTTCCCTGATATCACCCCAAACACACATTTCTTGGGGTTTAGCCGCAGGTTGTATCTGTCAACTCTCTGAAGAAACCTTTCCAGTGCTTCAATATGTCCAACCCTTGTTTCTGATTTCACCATCATGTCATCCACATACACCTCAATCTCTTTGTGCATCAAGTCGTGGAAAAGTGTAGTTGCAATCCGCTGATAAGTAGCTCCCGCATTCTTAAGCCCAAACGGCATTACCTTGTAACAATAAGTACCCTACTCGGTAAAAATGATGTCTTGTGTTTACCTTCCTCAGCCATGAGAACCTGATTGTAACCTGAAAACCCATCTGCAAATGAATACATAGCGGATAAAGCCGCGCTATCAACCAGAACATCTATATGCGGCAAAGGAAAATCATCTTTCGGACAAGCTTTATTGAGATCTCTGTAGTCTACACACATTCAGACCTTCCCATCCTTCTTCGGTACCGGTACTAAGTTAGCCAACCATTCAGGATACTTTACTACTTCCAGGAACCCCACACCTATCTGTTTCTTAACTTCTTCTCTGACTTTCTCAGCCCATTCTGGTCTCATCCGTCGGAGTTTCTGTTTTACTGGCCTCATATTCGGATAAGTTGGTATTGTGTGCTGGGCAATATTTCTGTCTACCCCAGGCATATCCTCATAGGACCAAGCAAATACTTTGGCATATCTGACCAAAACTTCTTCTAGTTTCTCCCTCTCTTCGGAGGTTACTTCACTTGCAATCAGAATTTCCTTGGGGTTCTCAAGTGTACCCAAGTTAAATGCAGTAGTTCTGGCTGAACTGATGTCAAATATGCTTGATTCGTGCAGAGTAAATGGAAATGACTCAGGCAAGTAAGCAAAAGAATGTCTTTATTATTGGATAATGCAGAAGTACATTCAAACAAATCAGGAAGGTAAATGTCTTCATCATCTATAGACACTTCTTCCTCTGTAATCAGATCTTCCTCAGGTTTTTCGTCCTCTCCCAGAGTTAGGCTCTCCAACTTCATCAGTTCTTCCTCCCAATTCTCTTCTTCTTTCTCCACAATTTCTTCAACTATCAGCTTCTCACCCAATATATCCTGGAAGACCTCAAACCCAGGTACCACAATTCCATTAACTTCCACAGGCTCAGGCTTCCCTTGATATCCTGAAGCTTTCACAAAACATTCCATCAGTTTCAGGCCCTTTTTCTTGACCTTTGGCTTTTCTTCATCAGACTTGTACCCCAAACCCTTCCGAGTAGTCTGTCCTCTGAAATCTGGCAATTTTAAACCTTTACCCGGCTCAAACTTCATTTTCTCCATAATCCTAGCCACCCTAGGATCCACCCACTCCTCAAAAGTAGCTGACCTGGAACAACCTCGTGAAAGGTTGTATCTCCAAGGCAGCCATGGCATTATCTAACTCAGCCCGGATGGTGACAACTTCTCCCTCATACGGGAACTTGATCATCTGATGCAAAGTGGAAGGCACACCCCCAAGTTTGTGAAACCAAGGCCTTCCCAACAATAAGGCGAAAGTAGCCGGGATGTCCAGTACTGTGAACTCGACCTCATCTTCAATCGGTCCTACCTTGACCATAGCCACAAAGGTACCCTCAATTCCCCTTTTACTGTCATCATAAGCCTTAATAGTCATACTGGAGGGGTTCAAGTCTGTTGCTTTCATACCCAATCTCGCTAGAATTTTCAGCGGGCACACATTGATGGATGAACCGTCATCCACCATTACACATGAAGTTCTCTTGCCCCTCACCTCGGCCCTGATAAATAGAGGCCTGTTATGATTTCTCCACTCCGCCGGGAGTTCATCCTCATAAAAAATATCTGCAAAGCTTCCTTCTGAACCGACCCAACAAACATTGCAGGGTTGGCGTCTTCCGGTACCACAATCTTGCTCAAGGCCTCAACCATAGCCTGTCTATGCTCCTGAGATGCACATAACAGTTCCCAGATACTCACTTGTGCTCTAGTCTTCCTCAATTGCCTCAGCATTATATCCCCCTCAGTATTTTCTGCTGCAGTCTCAACCACTTCTCTACCATCTGTCAAAACTTCCTTACCCTTTTCCGCCGCCATATCATTATAAAAACGACCGCTACGTGTCATTCCCCTTACTTCTTCCTCATCACTGCTAGAGAAATCAAGCCAAAAGTTTTTCCCCTGCTCAAACTCATCTTCACTAGTACTATCCCAGATTCCCAGGCAAAAGGCTTGAGGGTGAAAGGATTTCAGGACAAGGTCTTCTGGGAGGCCAGAATTGATCATATAGGTTGGTGGTGGTACGGCACGGTAGTTGGTTAAGGGGTTTCTGTGTGTGTCAGACTGTTCTTTTTATGGGTCAGGTATTTTCTTGGAGTCTATCAGGTCTTGGATTTCATGGCGAAGTCGGGCACAGTTGTCGGTGTCATGGCCCTTTTGTTGGTGAAAGTGACAGTAAAGGCTTAGGTTATAATGTGATGGTAGGGGATTGGGTAATGGTTTGGCTTCCAAGGGTTTTAAGAGCCCTTGCCTCTTCAATTTCTCTAGCACCTTGGACAGGGGCCTTCCCAAGTTGGAAAATTGTCGGTTCCGGATAGCGGCAATCTTAGCAGAAACGGGCTTTGCTCCCGATGTTCCCCAATGGGCCTCCTGTTCAGACCATAGAATTTTCTATTCTCGGCCTCTTCTTCCTCAATATCCATGACAGTTTCCCTCAACTGCCGAAAGTCTGCAATCATGAAGGTCATCCTCCTCAACTTGCTGTAAATGGAGGGCATGGTGCCCTTGATAATCATCTTAATCTGATCCTTCTCTGAGGGCCTAGTCTGCATTTTCAATAACTGACCCCTCCACCGATCCACATACTCCTTAAAACTCTCCTTCGCTTTCTGTTTAACATTCTCCAGATCACGGAGTGACAGATCGATCTATAAGTCAGTGACATACCGCTTCAGGAAAGCATCGGCCAACTCTCTCCAATCTTCCTTCACTTTTTTCTCCAAACTGTGGTACCATACCACGTGAGCTCCTTCAAGCGACATTCCAAACATTTTCTGCACTTGGTGCTGAGATAAGCCAACTGAACTCATGACCGATACAAACTGTCGGAGATGCACCCTTGGATCCCCATTCCCGTTAAACTTAGCCATATCAGGCATCTTGAACTATGCCGGCAACTGTTCCTCGAAAGTCAGTGTGTCATAATCCAGCAAATCCTCATTCTTACCCCTCATCTTGCGGGTAGCCGACTCAACCTGATCCCGAAGTTTCTGTAACTCTGCCTGAGACCCAGATACTCTGCCTGCTGCATACTCTGCCATAAATCATCATCAAAAGTGGGGGTATCATCCCCCAATCTGTTCGGCGGTTCCTCTTGTCTTACATCCCCATAACTACCCCCAGCATGAGACCCGGCTATGCCAGCTGTAGGCATTGCATTTTTGCATACCGGCCCAATGATGATCTCGGAATGAGGCACCGCCTTTTTAGTCGTGGAGGTCGCGGAAAGCGGTCGTCGGAGATGAGAAGTCAAGAATTGACACATTTTGAATTTAATTCGCTTGATTCGCTCGCTAGTTCGCTTGTTGAATACCCGTTTCAAAACACATATGTGTCCCTTCAACTTCCATGCAAAATAAAAATCATCAACAATTAAATTAATTTGAATTAAATTAAATCATTAAAAACTACCAACCAATTAAATAATAATTTTAACATAAATAACAAATAACTAAAACACAAAATAAAATACACCCTTCGCACTTTCTATACACACACATTAACAAATTAAACTATGCACCTCATATTCCGGCCAACACACCATGTGTCCACCACTCCTTCACAAATCAAACAATTAACAACCCATTGTCTCATTCCAAGCAACAAATGCCATAGCCCCCACGTAAATTCCATTTTTCTTGCCACCTTTTCCATTTTTCTTTATTTTATTCAAACAACAAAACAAAGCCAAACCTTTTATCTTTCTCTCCCACGTGAAGACCCCTTTCCCTCTTCTTTTCTCTTTTTTTTTTTTATTTATTCATGTGCCCCTCCATTAGCCAGCAAACAAATCATACACCATTTGTCAAAGAGCTCCATGTGATCTCTCCCATTTGTCAAACACACAACACACGCCCATTCCCTCATCAATTGTCAAAACCAATTAATAATCATAGCCCCACATGCACAATCACCCTATCCCCACGCAAACAAACCTAAATAAAACAAATCCATTAAATAACCTAGACACCTCACGCCCAACTAAGTCAACAAAACATAAACAATTCAACAAACAAGCACTTAAGGTCAAACCACCCACGTGAAATACTCACACAAACACAACAAAACATTAATGCTTCACCTCCCTTTTCAAAAAACAAAAAAACTAAAGTCTCTCTCAATTAAATAAATTGTCTCCCCAATAAATCACCCACCCTTCACCAAATAACGAACCATTAATTAAATAGCCTCAACTAGGGTGTGCATCGGTCGGTTCGGTCGGTTAATCCTTGATTTTTTAACCGTAACCGAAATTTTTGGTTAAATAAAAGTGTGACCGATTTAACCAATTTATGACACATACCATTACCAATTAACCATTATATTTCGTCGTCGTTATGGTTAATTCGGTTATTAACCAATCCAATAAATTAAAATTTAATATTTTTTTATAATTTTTAATTAATAAATTATATATGATGTAGGTCGGTTCTACCGATTTTTTCGGACATTTCAACCAGTCGAACCACTGACGCATTAAATTTTTTGGGTCAACTAATTCGATCACATATCTGATTTTAAAAATACCGATTCTAACTAACAATTTGAATAAATATATCTATATTTAATTACATGCGAGAGAAATATTTTTTAAACCCTCGATGATTGTCACGGTCTCAGATTTCCTTCCAAACCTGACATGTTAGAAATTTTAAGGGCCACGAATCCACCACGATGAAAAATCTACACATTTGAAATTTTATGTATTTTTACCTTTAAATTCTTGAGAGAAATTAAAAAGAGTCAAAACTAAGCTGTTGATGTAGCTTGTCATTTGAATTTTATCAATTTTATTTTCGGATAGTATTATCAAATCGATATAACTACAATCAATTGAGAGTTTACATGCAGACTATCTTAACTCTAAAAAATTAAAGGATTCGCACGCACTAAATATATATATAGTTTAATTTCGGTTAATCGGTCGGTTCGGTTATACGAATCTCATAACCGTAACCGAACCGAATACCGAAAAAGTTAAAAATTTTAACCGCAATAACCGATTTAAACCGAATTAACCGAACCGTAATAAAAAAATGGGTCGGAACGGTTCGGTTAATCGGTTAAAACCGATTAATGCACACCCCTAGCCTCAACCCTCAACCATTATAAATAAGAAGCAAATAACCCTTGCTCCCCGGGCTTGAAGAATCCAGGTGAAACCCTTCCCCATTCTCATCAAGAGCCACTCACCCTCCATTCAAAACAACACCATGCACAGCCTAATCAAATAAACCTTCGCTACCCCTCATTCTTCATGCAATAACACAGCCAAACACCTTCAAATAAGCCACTGCCCACTGACCAAGCTACCAAACGCACATAAGCCAAGCTTACCATACGCACTAAACAACAAAAGCAAGCCATAAACGCACCCACAGTTCGCGCACAGATCGGCCTTATTCACCCCTGGAACTCACGCACAGATCAGCCCTTATTCAACCCTGGATCATCACCACTTCCACACATCTTCATCACCTCTTCACGTGAACTGGAACCCTACACACCCCTCTCAGCCAGGACATCACTCGGCCACACATCCCTTCACAGCAGCACCTTCATAACCCATACACGATAGCCTTAAGAAACTCAGGCCTCACTAAACACACAGCCCCTGCACGTCCCCACTGCCTCACAACACCCTCCTTAAACACACACATTCAACAAACCCCCACTGCCCTCACTTACGCACGTTAAAACCCTTCACTCCAAAAACGTATTGCATGCCTCACGCCTAGCCAACAGCCACTGCAACCCTAACTCTCTTGCAAAACTGAAACAATAACCCTCAAACAGTTCACGCATGAAACCAACCCACTCATGCACACGTAAAGGACCTTAACATGCACACTTGAAATCCCTTGGCTCCTGACCGGCGTAAACACACACGTATAACGCAAACGCACGTATCGTTCAAGTAGTATAAAAATATCGATCCCACGAGGACTTAATTCCTACTGTTGTTATTAATTATTGAATCCATTTATTTACAAATATCTAATTATAGGGAGAATGGAATTGATTGCTTGATTGATTTGGTTGATTAAAGATTTGCTAAATAAATAAATAAAAAGATAAAAGAAAATACTAAAGAAAATAAAAGACACAATATCTAAGGTTGTGATTCATTCTAATATCATTTAAAAGATGAAGTGATTATTTTATGTTTGTGTAATAAATCGGTTTACTAACCTGGAACACTAAATTATGTGTAAGCCTCTGTCGATGGTCAGACATAAATACCCAGTTTAACCCAATTGAACCATATGTCTATGTAAACCAAATTATCTGGATTCATTAAGATTAAGTTCCAATTATGGCTACCCCCGCCCGACAGGTATATTCCTATCCTGTAAGGAAATCTATTGAAAGGGTTATCTATCCTCAAGGAAGATCATGGGCTATTAAGTCTAAGACTGAAATCTAAAATCCCTATGTCTAGTTCATTTTAGATTTACCATATCAATCTTATTGGTGATCAGACAACAAGAAGCATTAAGCTTAAGACTTAATAAATAAACCTTTAAATTACCTAAACTATAAAATAATCCCTTATAAACCGGTGATATTAAAAATCATCACAACCTCAGAAAACTAACACATAACTAGGACTAGTAAATACATAAAAGTAAAAGACATAAAGTAAAAATGCTGAAAAGTAAAATACAATAAAATAAAATGCTAAGGTAAAAGGAATTACTTTTACTATTACTAATTTAGATATCTCCCATAAAATAATATATAAACTTGTGATAAATTAACCAACCGACCAGTCTGGCGGTATCCTGATTAAGTCAAATTAAGTCCAACCAGCCATTAAGGCGGAACCAAAAATAAATTTACCAACCGACCAGTCTGGCGGTATCCGTGATTAATCAGGTTTAAACCAGATTAAAATTAAATTACCAACCGACCAATATAGCGGTATCCATTATTAAGTCAATATTTTAAATAGTTAATATATTATTTTTAAGGGAGATTAATCTAAATAGCAATAGTAGAAGAATTACCTTTCACCCTAGCTGAGGAAATTACTTCAACATGGTGAATAGTAAAAACTGTAAAAAGTAGAAAGTAAAAATTAAATTACTATTATTACAAAAAGTAATTAAAATTATTTACAAAACTAAAAACTAAAAAAACTAAAAAATAAAAAATAAAAGTTCTAGAGAGAGAAACTCTCTCTTTATAGAGAATTCAAGAGAGAGAGAGGTGTGTTGAAATCTGAAATTTCGCGCTGAATTTATAGGCACAAATTTACTGTTTCAGCGTCGCGACGCCAAAGACCTCAGCGTCGCGACGCTGGATTTTGTCGACGTGGCACGATGAAGAGGCGACACGTAGCAAGGCGGCTGACTGTTTAAAGCGACACGTGTCATGGCGGCTGGAACTCAATTATTATGATGACGTCATTGATGACATCATGCTGACGTGGCGCTGACGTGGCGATGACGTGGCAAGGCGGCTGAGATCAATTGTCGGCACAATAAGATTGCAACACGTGGCGACACGTGTCACGTTCTGATTCGCTGAGGCTGACGTGGCACATTGACTTGGTTGACCTTGTGACGTGGCTGATGACATGGCGTGACACATGGCGAAGTTGACTCTTTGACCGCTGACATGGCTGATGACGAGGCGACACGTGTCAAGTCTGAGTGTCGGCAGCATATGATGATGACATGTGGCACGGCGCACGTTAGCAGATTGGATGTGATAGTGACACGTGGCACGGCGCATTTTACCAAAGTCAAACTTCTTCAAATTGTTGACCGTTGACCTGGCGCATGTTAGCAGATTCGGCTCACGCTGGGCGTCGCGGCGCGCAATGCTTCAGCGTCGCGACGTGGAGAAATTACCATTTTGCCCTTTTTTGCTGATTTTCACAGTTTTGTTCCAAATCACCTCCAGAGTGTCCTGAAACTTTATTTATCTACAAAATAACACAAAACACATCAAAATATTCACAAGACTCAAGAAACTATACAAAATATAAGGTTAAATGAGTGGGAAAAAGTGATATATTTACCACTCATCAGCTCCATGATCCTAACTCACACGTTCAACAAACACAAACCCACCTCTCACACTGCCCTTCACGCCAATAGCCCCCTTGAAACCAGAGAAACACTTCCCTAAACACGCAGCAAACAACCAAAGAAGTACCCCATAAACACGCAGCAAATACCCAGAGAGATAACCCCTGAATAGCGGCCCTATAATATCAAAAATAGCCTTCAGACAGCAGCCCTTTAGCACCGAGAATAGCCCCCGAACAGTGGCCCAAAATGGATTGAAAACAGCGAGCAAATCAGCGAAACAGCAAGGAAAAATATTGGATTAGTGAACCAAAAGAGTTGTGGATCATTCACCCTTCCGACGGCCGTATAACGCGTCTCCAAACGACGACAAAAAAGGTTAGACCTGAGGGCACCTATTATTGATTTTTCTCACATGAAATAATGATTTAGAAATTTTATTTTGTAGTATTTTAGCATGAATAGTTAGTATAACACGTTATTAAATGTATTTGCATGAAATAATGACTTAGGAAATATTTTTAGCAGGAATATGTATTTTGGTATGTTGTTTAAAATTCATCCACATAAAGTAATGTCTTAGAATAAGTGTTTTATGATGTCTAGCATGAATAATTAATTAATTTAGGTTATGTAAATTAATAACGTAGAAAAGCATGCAATTTATTTTTCTCGCATGAATATTATTAATTAGTATGTGATGTAGTTTTGGGTGAATGGAATATGTGTTCCTATTTTGTGGTATATTGGATGGAAACCCGAACATAAATTCCATAGCCGAATCCGAATGGACGGTAATATGGTTTTCACTCGGGATACAACGCCCCGTACCACTTAATAGGCTCACATGTTTCATTTCACTCAAATTTGTATTCGAAGCATGATTATGTTGTTGTAATGTTATTTTATTTTAAGCATGACTTAGTTTATTATTTTTTTGTTAAGAATTTAAGTTGTGGTGTGTTTAGAATAATTTCTACCAATACATGTCTTGTAGACTAGGTTAATATTGCACAAATCCAATTATTACAAATGACATAAGTAAGGGACCATTCTGAACCCAACGGTTTGAGGTCTTCCCTTGCGAGGGGTGAGTGCGGCCTTAAATCATTTTCCCGGTTCACACCGGGTGGCGACTCCATTATTCTCCGGTTTAGTCCCCCGTGGGCTACTCCATACTCTCAACAAGGCCCTGAGCCTAGAACAGCATGCGTCGCCCAGTTCCTGTGTCCTACACCAGCCACAGCAGTAGTCAAAGCCTGCAACTGTTCAGTGATCTTGGCGAGACCGTTCTCTAACTGATCCATACGGGACACCTCGTTATCGGATTCACTCATACTTGTTCTTTTAGTGAGTCTTGTCCCTTCTCTAACCCAAACGGTATCTATGTTGTCTTTTTGAGACATAGACGGTGTTAACATGATATATGTATGCATGAGGGGCATGAGATGCATGTAACATATATAACATATTAAATCAATTAAAATTTTCAAACAAATCGGCCCTTTACCATTTTAGAATCTTTCGGGCTAATTGTCACAGGAGTGAACCCATCCCAGTTTAAACGGCCCAACGAGTTCACATCTTATGACAAGGAGCCCAACTAAATCCAAATGGTAATGTTCCGAACACAAGCACAAAGTGGCCCATCAACACTTAGACGCTTTTGGCCCAATAGTCATGAAATACATTCTTGTCCCAGTTTAAATGGCCCAACAAGCCCATATTCCATGACAAATGGTCCAAATGGATCCAAACGACGATGTTCCCAAACACAAGCATAGAAGAAAGATAATGCAAACATAACGTAATAATTTCTACATAATGGCCTATCAACATTTCAGAAGCTTCGGGCCTAATAGTCATAAGGTACGAACTCGCCCCAGATTAAATGGCCCAGCAAGTCCGCATTTCTGACAATAGTCCAACTGCATCCAAATGAGGATGGTCCACAAGCACATATTCAAGGAAATAAATGTTACTTGAGCCAACCTGATCTATGGGTGGGTTAGCAAGAGTATAGACAAAGGCTCTCACCGGTGAAGGATGGCCCACAACTAGGTCTCCCCACTCAAGGGTTCGAGCAACCAAGTGAGCGCACCCTTTTTTATACACTAAGGTATGTGCCAATGAGCTATGGTGTGTGACGGACTTTCAAATGGATTTCCCATTGTAGATTCCCCAGAGGGAAGGTGGAGCGAGGCTCACTTAAATACCCAAGCCTCTTAGGCTCTTATCGCTTGGTGTCAGGTAAACAACGAGTCCTCCAAATTAGTCCATCACAATAGGCTATGAGTAGATGGTTATCTAGGTGCCTTCACAGCTTTTCCTTCTAGAAAGGTAGTGAGTGAAGGAAGACACCAAACCATTACCTAGCCTCAAATGCCTCTGATTAAACCCTCACTTTATCCACTATAGACACGGTCAATTAAAACATAAATCCAAACACCACAAGACAATATTCTGGGGCCGATTCTCTATCCCCAGTAGAGTCGCCAGACTGTGGGAACGCAGGAATTGGGCGACGCATGCTGTCCTGGGCTCGTGGCCCGGTCGGGAGTACGGAGTAGCCACGGGGGACTAAACCAGAGAATAATGGAGTCGCCACCCGGTGTGAACCGGGAAAATGAGATTTAAGGCCGCACTCACCCCTCGCAAGGGAAGACCTCAAACCGTTGGGTTCAGAATGGTCCCTTACTCATGCCACTTGTGATGAAAGGATTTATGTAATAATTTAATCAGGCTTAAGTAGCACTTATTTCCAAGAGTATCATGCTTCTAAATTCACATGTACAAAATAAAACTTACACATATATTTCACATCTAAGATTGCGTGCTTGGAAGTACATCAAATGAGCGAAAAACATACAACTTCATTGGCATATTATATTCAAGAAAACACAAGCACACATACTAACCACACAAGCATACATGTGAGCACCTTCTCAAGTGGTACGTGGAATTGTATCCCAAGTACAGACCATACTACCGTCCATTCGGAATCGGCTACGGAATTTATGTCTGGGTTTCCATCCGATATACCACAAGAAATAATGCTCAAATGTTATCATGACATAAGTATATAAATTGTAATACATTAAACACATTGTATTCATACATGTGGGGATAACTACTAAGAAAACTATGTATGAAATCTAATGAAAATGACTCAGTTCAGTGGGTGTGTGTTCGCGTAGCGTTTGAAAAAGCGTTCGAACGGTAAATAGAAGGTTTGCGTTTGTGTAGCGTTCGAGAACGCATTCGAACAGAACCATACCTGATGTATGATAAGACTAAGAAAGTGCGTGTGTGTTCACGTAGCGTTTGAAAATGCGTTTGAAAGGTAAACAGAAGGTTCGCGTTCGTATAGCGTTCGAGAACGCATTCGAACGGGACCAGACCTGATGCATTATGAAACTAAGAAAGTGTGTGTGCGTTCGTGTAGCATTCGAGAACGCGTTCGAACAGTAAACAGAAGGTTCGCGTTCATGTACCGTTCGAGAACGCGTTCGAATGGAACCTGACCTGATGCATGCAACATAAAGAATAAATACAACAATGTCAAGCTCAGCATGTCCGATTAAACGTATCTTGCATTCAACCGAACACAAATCAACCGGCGCGGCAAAGCATCGTGGTAAAGGGCTTTAACCATTCACCATAGGGGATCTTTCATTCCACTTACTAAGCCCATACGCTCGATTGAATCATGCATACATAGAATTAAAAGCAAATAATCAAACTAGTATGCCCGATTGAACGTGTCTTGCATTCAACCGAACACATATCAACCGGCGCAGCGAAGCATCGTGGTAAAGGGCTTTAACCCTTCCACATATGGGATCTTTCATTCCACTTACTAAGCCCATGCGCTCGATTGAATCATGCATACATAGAATTAAAAGCAATAATAGCAAACTAGCATGCCCGATTGAACGTGTCTTGCATTCAACCGAACACACATCAACTGGCGCGGCGAAGTATCGTGGTAAAGGGCTTAAACCCTTCCCCATAGGGGATCTTTCATTCCACTTACTAAGCTCATGCGCTCGATTGAATCATACGTAAATAAGCAACATGCAGAATTCAAGTGACAAAAAATAAATAAATAAATCAAAGTAACATGAAACAAAAGAAGGTGTCGTTTATTCAAGCGGTACATGGAGTTGTATCCCAGGTACAGACCGCACTACCGTCCATTTGGATTCGGCTACGGAATTTACGTCTGGGTTTCCATCCTATATACCGCAAGAGATGACACTCTTTCATTCATCCAATACCCACAACACGCATCATACACACACAAGATTCAACAAATAATTAAAATACAGTCGAAATAAATAGCAAGAATCAAATAAAGATGAGTGTGGAAAGTACCCCCAGGTCTAACCTTTTTGCCAACTTTCGGGTTTGCGTTTCACGGACGTCGGAAAGGGTACAGCTCCTCAACTTCTCTGGTTCACTGGTTTAGCGTCCTAGCTCACTATTTTGCTGTTTTGCTTGCCGTTCGGTCTCCATTCTGCTGCTATTCGGTCTTCGTTTTGCTGCTGTTCGGTCTCTGCTTTGGTGTTTTAGTGGACTGTTTCGAGTGTTTTTTGTTTCGTGGTTTTTTAGTGTAGTTTTGTGTGGTTATTTCAAGAATTATAAGTGCAGTTATGTTACTATTTTAAGGGATTTTTGGGACTGTTTTGGGAGTGGTTTGGGCTGCTGTTTGGAGGTATATTTTCGGTGATGGAGGGCTGCTGCAATGGGAGATTTTCGGTGATGAGTAGAGGTTTAGGAGGGTGTTGTTTTCGGTTATGGAGTGGAGGAGATGAGGGGAATGGTTTGTGTTCTTCTTGTTGCTATTGCCGTGAGTGGCTAAGGCTCTTTGTGTTGTGATTTTTCTGTGAGTTATCTGTATGAGCTAGAGGAGTGCATGTCTTGGTTAGGGGTTGTTTATATAGAGAAGGGCTAGGGCTTCACCTTGTCTCACAAGGAAGGGATTTTGGAATTAAAATGAGGATTTTATTTGGTGTTGAGCAAGGAAAGTCAAAGATTGAGGGGGGACAAATTTTGGCTAGATTAGGAATACAAAATATTTAATTTGTTATGATTGATTTTAATTATGCATGACATCCTTTTAATTTAGTATGTGATTTGTTTGGTAAGGAAGTTAATATATTTGATTTATCTTTATTAGGTATGATTATATTTTGTGTTTTATTTAATTGGTAAATGGTTTAAATATTTTATTTAATATTTAATGTTTAATTTAATTAAATTGGGATGTGTTTTATGGGCTTTGGGGAGCTAATTGGGCTGGGGTGCGAGGCTAGCAGCAAAACCAGAAACACCGACGCCATTCGAACGCCAATTCGAACATGGCACGAACGTCCGCAATCTACCTGAAGTTCGAACGAAGTAACGAACACAGCACTAACGAAGACAGTGAACTTGTGAAATGAACTTGATGACGTACTTATTCTGAATTTCCCCTACCGACCTCCGTTTCCCACAATATCCTTAGCTAAAAAGGTAGTGCCTCCAACTGAGACTCATCATCGGGTTTCACATGCGAAAATGCAATGCCTACAAGGAGGTTGTGTTTACCGATGGTACGGAAACAGCTTCACTCTGGATAGACCCCTCGGAATTCCATTGGTAGTATGACTATGTGTCTATGGAAGTCTGATATCAAGGTAGGTGTATTTGGTCTTAACCTGAGACTTGCATCGCTAATACTTGCGACAATCAGTATGATTTAGTTTTGGTTGTCCATGGCTTTAACAGGTTCTGTGTACGCCTCTGCTGGGTATATTGAGAATCGTAGTGTATTGGGTGTGATGTCAAGACGGAAGTATCACTCCAGTCAAAGTGGAGATGATGTCACGTAGGATACGGTACTAGTGCTCTTAAGTACTACAGTAATCGAGATATTATGACTAGGTCATGTATATCTGATTATAGAGAATAGTTACCAGACATCCGACATGTGTTTCGTACGGGGCAGACACAGTTCCAGCCCCAGGCCTAACACGTGACATTCGATACTTGATCGACATACGCAATACTACGTATACTACGTCTGACATAGATTATATATTCCAGTAAGAATATTTCTAGAAAATTTGGTAGGCATGGTGCTTTGCTAGAAGCCAACCATGTCTTGTAAAACAGTAAGCACGTGGTACGAGGTACGCACGTATTCGGAGAATCCGATGACCGTATTTACTGCCAACATATCCAGGGATCTCTTGGGTCGCTTCCCAAAGATTCACCGATGACAGTTGATTTAAATTAGAATTAATCTGGGATTAATTAAGAGAGAGAAAATTAATCTGGGATTAATTGAGGCATTATTTAATCTGGGATTAAATGTGTTCGGAAGAGAGAGAACGCGATTAATTTGGAATTAATCGATAAAATAAATTTAATAGTTAAATTTGATTTTTCTATTTAATTTATTTACATGGGCTAAAATTAATATATCGGATATATTAATTGGAATTAGATTTCAATACGAAATTAAAGTCGGACTTTAATACGAATGAACCAGATTAATTTAGAATTAATTCGTAAACGACGTTCGTAATATATTTGTGAGGCATCTTATTTAATTAAATTAGATTTAATTACTTAGCGACAAAATTCGTTTAATCGGATTAAACGGATCCGAGTCGCGGCAAATATTCGTAGAGACTTTTTGAATTTTGAATTCAAAAGAGTGTGGGGCCCACTTCACATGTGTGAAGTAGTAGTTGAGAGAGTAGTTGGCAATTATGCCAATACCACTTGCTTTTCAACTACATGGTTTTGGTTTTTGGAAAACCAAGACCCAACTACCTAGTTTGGGTGAAAAGGGTAAAACCCTTTACCAAACAAAACTCTCTCACTTCCAACACAACACACAACACACAAAGACACTCAAAAACCCTAGGATGGGCATGAACTTGTAAGCCTTCTTCTCTTTGATTTTGTGGCAAAATCAAGTTAGCTAGCACTTCAATAAATCAACAAATGTGATAGGGAAACAACTTCAAAAGCTTGGAATCAACAAAGGAAGGATCTTGGTGATCTTCTTCTCAAATTTTTAAAAGCTCAAATCCATTCAATGTAAGTAATTCCGCAACTTATTTTGAATTTATGAACACCTTTTCTTGCTTATTAGATCCTTGGCATGTTCTAGGAACACTAACACTGTGTACGCCTCTTCTGGGTTTATTGAGAATCGTAGTGTATTGGATGTGATGTCAAGACGAAAGTATCACTTCAGACATATGGAGATAATGATCACGCATGGATTCAGAACTGGTTCTCTATTGTGTTGCAACCATCGGGATAATATGACAAGGTCATGATTATCCGATTCAAAAAGACTAGTTGTTTGATATCCGATATGTGCTTCGTACGGGGCAGACACTATTCCAGCCCTATGCCTTGCACGTGACACTGATACTGGATCGCAATACGCAAATCTTCTCTAAAGTGATTGGTGAATCACAACATATAGTTTCATATAATTCAATCAGTTATTTTTATTTTTATTAAATTATTTAAAACAAAATTATCCTTGTTTATATTGCGTCAAGGTGATTGGTTAATAGTTATTTTTCGATGTAATCACAGTGGGTAAAATTGACAATGTCAAAACTTGGTGCAGAATTTAGATGTGAAAATTTGTAGAAAAGAAGCAAAATAAATAGATGGAGATGCGGGGGATCGAACCCCGTGCCTCTCTCATGCAAAGCGAGTGCTCTACCAGTACTGAAATACAAGCTAAAACATCATAACCAACTGTTCAAGGAGGCGAGAATCATTTACACCGAAATGCAACAACTATTTCTCGATCATCCGGATCCTTAGAGGAGGTCGTTGTCTTGAAGAAGTAACTGAAGGAAACTCATGATATACCTAGGAGGTTGAAAGACGAGTATGATCGGACGAGCTTGCAGGTGCTTGTAAAAAGATCGCTCGCTCAAAGTTGTGTTGCAAGATCGACCTCCACTTCAAGCCTGAAAATACAGCACCGACCCCCGATTGATCATCCATCATATTTTTTTAATGTAATAAAATTTTATTATATATAATAATAATAATTTTTATTTATTTTTTAAAATAAAATATTATTAATATAATTATTGATAATTACATATATATATTAATAATATTTTAAAAAAAATTAAAATTATTTTGCATCGTCACCCCTACTGAATTTGGCATCGACAAGATTAATGTTGACAATAATAGTTATTCACATTTAGCGACGCCCAAGTAAATGACCTTTAATGTCACATATGCTTGTCGAATACCAGGTTCAGCAACGACGACCGGTGACGTAAAAAATATTTTAAGGTCACATAAAGAACAGTGACACTAAAATCTTTTCTCGATCAATTTTTAGCATCCATTTCAAGCGTCATCATTTTTTGACACCAAAATATTTAATGTTGATATTGACTTCTTTTAGCATCGAAGGTTGGCGATGTTAGAAGATCGTTTTCTTGTAGTGAGAGCTGATATACCAGAATATTATGGAAGCCTATAAAGGTCAGATGAAGTTGTTTTTTTGTTTATATTAGTGAAAATATAGACTATTGTATTAATTTATAAAAATTACACGAGACTTATAAAATTAAAAGCACATAACCTAAAGTGTTAATGAAACAAAAAAATTATGAACCTGAAAAAATAATGATGAACTTTGTTTATGAAACTTTATCAAGGTAAAGATTGAATTTTTTATTCTCATGATATTATGATCACTTCTTAATGATAGATGAATTTCACATCAACAAGAATAATGAACTTCTTTTGGTTGAAATTCTCTCTATACTATATGCTCAACCATGTCTTGTATTAGGCTCTCAAGAAGAAGAAAAAGAAATAATAAAGCAGAGAAAAATAGATAAATGAATGAAAAACATAACACATTAAGTGTCTTTTATAGATATGAAAGGTTGCCATTGAAGTGTCACTATTGATGACAATGGTTGCATCAATTCATTTGAATTTGCATGATTTCATCCAATATTTATGTTCTTCGACTATAAATCATATTATGTCACATTAAATATTGTGTCTTTAAGTGAATAATATCATTAAAAGTAATATTTTTCCACTTAAAAGGATACACACTCACATAAGGTATATGTTATTTCAAAATTTCCATATGGAACCTGATGATTTTGATGAACTAAACTTCGAGTTCGGTTAACCAAACTTCGAGTTTGGTATTCAAAGCATGCTTACGTATTCGTCTTTCTATGTATTCATCATGCTTTATCATCCCGCTCTAATGCATGCTCATGTTTTGCTGCATCACTTCACGTTTACTTCCATGCTTGCATTATTTTAATAATTGAGTGTTGCTACTTGCGGTATATCGGATGGAAACCCAGACATAAATTCTGTAGCCGAATCCGAATGGACTGTAGTGCGGTCTGTACTTGGGATACAACTCCACATACCACTTGGGGAAACTTTCATGCATGTGTTTATGTCATTATAGATGCTACTTCTACCTTAACCTGTTCGAACGCGTTCCCGGACGCTACTCGAATGCATGCATTGTGTCTCACTATGCATTCTCCCTTATTCCGTTCGAACGTGTTTATGGACGCTACATGAACGCACATACTGGACAGACTTTTTCTTAATATTTTATGCACTTTTGTCTCTTTATTTATTTACTTTATATTATGCATTTATTATTAACGCTCTTATTGTTATAATAATTTACATTATCGTACTTCCTCGTTTAATATACTTGTGGAATTATGCATTCGCATTCGCTTTCATTTATGTTTATAGGTGTGCAAACTTGTATTTTATTTGAATCATCTTGCATGTGCCGCATAAGACTTGGTTATATCATTGTGTAAACATGTTCATTACAACTGGCATAAGTAAAAGACCATTATGAACCCAACGGTTTGAGGTATTCCCTTGCGAGGGGTGAGTGCGACCTTAAATCATTTCCCAGTTCACACCGGGTGGTGACTCATTTATTCTCCGGTTTAGTCCCCCGCGGGCTACTCCGTACTCCCAACGGGCCGCGAACCCGGACAGCGTCGCCTCCGCTCTGTGCCATGACCACAGCCTATCGACTCCACTGGGGATAGAGAATCGGCCCCGAAATAGTGCATTGTAATGTCTGTGGTTTTTACTTTAGTTACCCAAGTCTCATATATTTTGCATACTATTTTTGCCCCGATGACGTCATGTATCGTGAATTCGCTTTCACTCAAAGCAGCAGATTGTTATGTGATGATCATCACTCGTTGATGACCGGTGCGTAATCATACGCGTATAACGCAAGCGCACGTATCTTTCAAGTAGTATAAAAATATCGATCCCACGAGAACTTAATTTCTACTATTGTTATTAATTATTGATACTATTTATTTACAGGTATCTAATTGGGGGAGAAGAGAATGATCGATTGATTGGTTGGTTGATTGTGGAATTCGCCTTGTGTTCGGCTAGCCTAAATTGAAAGTTCCATTAAGCGAACTTTCAAATTAAGAAAACTTTCTTAAAGTTTATATGCAAGCCATTAAGTAATCTAGAAAACTGACTTACATGAGGTTGTATTATTATTATGGAGGAATTGCTTTTAAGCACCACCTTTCTTAAATATGAAGGACTCTGCTAGTGTCTATATCACGATCCATGTAGTGCTTGCAGTTTTTATTATTATTATTATTATTATTTGACCTATCCATTAGATTGAAGCTGTAATATTTTGTAACAATTCAAATACATCTTGTTACAAAACGAGTTGGCTAAACTGGAAACAAAGCAAACAATACATGTATGCAAAAGCAAATGCTGCTTGAAGTTAGTATGTCGCTTGGTTTGTAGACAATGAATTTCGTGTTTAGTCCACAAATGAAATTTCATAAGATGATGGTACCAACAATCCTGTAAAACAAAGGCACATGAGTATAAAGTAACTATCCACCGGTGTGGTAAATACCGTAGGCACTTTGACGCTCATGTCAATAGTGGTGATGAGCAAAAAATGAGTAGTTCAAGACAAAAGGATTACCTCAATATTAGTAGTTTGTTGTCGTGAGGGCGGTAGGCTAGAGTGTCTAGGGTGTTATGTGTTTTGAGAACTCGAGTGTGAGTGTCAAGGCTTCAATGTGCCTCAACCCCTTGGATTTCATCTCTATTTATAAGCCTTGGATGCATATTTATTCTCAGATTATGACTCATTTAAAGAGTTGAGTTCCAATCCAATTATGAAAGAGTGGTTGAGTTGAGATTGAATTAGGAATACCTATATTTTTGGGATTATGTGTAATCTCAATTGTATTTGGATTTGATTATCGTTTTTGTAGGTAATTTATCTTGATTTAGATACTTATTTCCTTTGTTGAAAATGAATTCATCGTGTGTAGACTAGAGGACAATGTTAATTGGAATATTGTATAACACGAGGCAATGTCGGCTGAGATATTTTTTAATATGACATAATGTCTACTGGGACATTGAATAATATGATTAGGGTCTCTTGAAAACCCTTTGTTAAGTTGTGTAGATCTTTCATCATTGTAGGCATAGTTTCGTATGGGCTTGTGGGCTAATACGTTGAGTCCTGCACGTAGACTCATGGATGTGGATAGCCGATTGTTGATAATCATGCGATGAGAAATCTAATTCTAATAAACGTCGACTGTAATTAGATTGAACCTATGAATAGGCCTAAATTTTAGGCTGGAGAAAGCCTAACGGTTGAAAGTTTAGAGTTGAGCTATTCTATTCCATGTAATGTTGACTGGATTTATCCCAGTAGAATGGAATCAGATTGAGCCAATGAGTAGGCCCAAATTATAGGCTGAAGAAAGTCTGGCCATTGATGGCCATGCGTTTGTGCACATATTATTTGGGTATTATCAATCCAGTAGACTAGATGTCGACTGGAATTAGTGTCGATTAGAATTGGTGTAGACTAGATTCCATGTTTATTGGGCTTAGATATTAGCCCAATGTGTCATTTGGGTTAGATGGAGTTCATGAGACATGATTTCAAGTAAGTTTGTCTCATGAGCACTTTAGGTGTCAATACGTATCATTTGAGTTTTTTGAGGGACCAACGTGTCTATTGAGACACAATATTATTTTGGTCATTAGATCAAATTTAGCTCGTACATAATTCGTAGATGGATTTTAGTTATTGGTTTGTTCTTTCTGTTTCGGCAGATTTGAGCAAAACACTTATACAACATAAGAGAAATGATATGTGAATAAAGTGGAGACAAATGAATGACTAAGTTGTTGTTTTTATATATTTAAAAATAATATTTTTTTTTAAAAAAAAATTAACTCATTAAATTATAATTTATATAGACACAAAAGATAACAAATTTGTTTTTCTTTAGTTCTTTTTTTGTTCATATATCACTCCTCGCAACATAAACATTCAAGTTCAATGCGCCGTTATTATCTTGATGGATTATGTTTATTTTTGAAATCACTTTCAAAATGTGTTAAAATTTGGGCGGAACAAAAGTGATAATCTTAGTTTTTTTAAATAATGTGTTTATCGAATAATGAAAAAATCATTTTCACATTAGTAGGAAATGGACAACTATAGCTGTTTTTTTTTTCTTAAACTTGCTATGAAAGAAATGAATTAAAGTTACATGCAAGTAGGGATGGCAAGCAGGATATTTGTCCATTATCGGTCTCGTCCCATTTTGTAGGTATTCAAATAATCATCATAATTTACTATTTGGCGAATCTCAATTCAAACAAAGCTTTATTAGTAAGATTATTTAGTGGAAATGAACTCACAGTAAAACTCCAAAGTTACACCAAACATATATCACGTTGACGTCATAGGACAAGGACCAATCATGTACAAAATAATAAAATTTTGGAATGTCAAGCATCATAAAAAACACATAACATATGAGGGATAAGTGATTGATAGTCCTCTGAAGAAGTATCACATCGGAATGAACTTACCACAGAGAAAATAAATTCCGAAGAGAACGTACTCCGAAGTGAGTGGATTCCATAATAAAGTATAAGATTCTGGAATACTTAAGTGGAACTCATAATTATTTCACTTAACTTAATATGCAATCATAATGAATGACAAGTGAGATTAGTGACATAATTACTCCCCACTTAAGCTAACATACAAACGTAATTAGCGACAATTGTCAAACGTGCATCTAATATTCAAACAACGAAACACAAACATGTCAATAGATGATTGGTAATTAAAATCATTTGATGTGAAAAGTGTGAATAAAGAATAAGAGGCTGGATCTTTAATCATTGAAAAGAAAGAAATAGACTTGTGAAAGACATATTTTCTATTAACTGCTCAATCACTTTATTAAAGGTAAACACTGACTTGGGCGTTGGAATGCTAACCTGTAAGACGTTCCATCTCACAGACAAAATGGAATCATCATTAGTATAGGATCGAGAAGCGACTCAATTGGACTGAACTGTATATTAAATCCCAACTAAACTTGAGAGAAGTCCATCAACAACCTGTAATTCTTATAGGTAACTGGTATCACATTTTTTTTTAAAACCTTCATGTCTTGATATGATTCAGTGTTGGATTAAGTCCCACAATGAGCTTAACCATATGCTTAGTTGCCACTGTTGAGTTTGGAACCCTGAGTAGACTGCCGATGCGAAAATTATTATGAATCTCAGATCAAATAGTTCAAGATCCTAAATTTTGCTCAGGATTTAGATTTTTAAGTCTAAAATTCAAGATTTTAGATGAAAAATCATGTTGAATTTCGGTCTAAATTTTTTATGTAAGTGATTTTTTTTTAACTGGATTTCATATTAGACGATATAAAATCATGAATCCGATTTGAGAATTTCTACCAACTTGAGAGTGGAGAAGGATAAATATATATAAGTCAAATATTTTAAGTATTCTCATCGCGCCAAGTGACGGCTTTATATTAAAGTTATTAAATTAAATTAATAAATTTATTAAATAAAAATCATATTATAATAAGAATACATATTATACTTTTATAAGAATTCTATTATAACAAGAAAATATATTAGACTATCATATTAAAGAAAAAAAAACACTATTAATTTATCTAAAATTAATCTATTCTCTATGATTAATTTTTTATTATTAAATTATAAAATTAAAATTTCTCTACGTTTATTTTTATTATTACTAAAATATTATAAAAATAAAATAATAAATTATTAACATAAGAAATCTATTATAATATAAAGACACAATCTACTATTAAAATAAAAAAAAACCTATAAATTTAATTAATTAATTAATATTTTAATTTAGTATTATTAAATTAAAAAATTAAAATAAAGAAACTTATTATAATAAGAAAACATATTATAATCTCTCATTAAAATAAAAAACATACGTGAAACTTAATTTCTACAGTTAATTTTTTATTATTAAATTATAAAATTAAAATATCTTTACAAATAATTCTGTATTAAATAAAAAAATCTATTATAATAAAAATACATATTATAATTTTATAAAATTTTTATTATAATAAGAAAACATATTATACTATCATATTATGATTAAAAAAATACCATTAAATTATATATTGAATTAATAAATATATTAAATAAGAATCTCTATTGCAATAAGAAAATATATTATATTATCCGATTAAATTTTAAATAATATCACTGATAATCCAAATATATAATATATATATATATATATATATATATATAAATTAAAATTTTTTATACTTTCTAATAACGTCACATGACACATAATCTATATAATAATTTTTTATTATTACCTATATAATAAGAAGAAGATATAATATAATCTTTTATCAGAATAAAAAATATATGTGACATTTAATCTTTACAATTAATTTTTTATTTATAAAATTAAAATAATAAATTATTAAAAAAAAACTTATTACAATATAAAAATACATCTCTTATTAATAAAAAACATACTACAATATAAAAATACAATCTCTTATTAGAATAAGAAACCTAAATAGTAATCGCCCACGAAATCTAGCCAAATTTTTGGATTTCGGTTATATTTTTATTTGTCATTTTATTTTGAATTATTTTTATAATTTTTATTTCTTGAATTTTTTATTATTTATCGTGCTTCATGATGCATACTCTGACTATTAACTCTTATACAATAAATTATAAATATTATTTGAGAACCGAGAGACAAACGAATGAGACATAAATATTACGTATTGTAAGTAAATCAATTAACTTATTTAGACTATAAAATCGATAAGATCCATAATATTTACAAAATCAATATTTAAAAAATATGTTCAACTCGTATATAAAGTGCGGTGCGGTATTAGTAAAGAAATGAGGAGCAGGGCAAAATTGTAAAACAACGACCTATACTTTACTATATAAACTTAAAAAAAAAAAAAAAAACCTAATCCCATTTCCCCGCAGTGCGCTCTCCGTAGCCCGAAGAGAGAAGATGACGACCCGATTTAAAAAGAACCGTAAGAAGAGAGGCCACGTCAGCGCCGGTCACGGCCGTATCGAGAAGCACAGAAAGCACCCAGGAGGACGCGGTAACGCCGGAGGCATGCACCACCACAGGATCCTTTTCGACAAGTACCATCCGGGGTATTTCGGTAAAGTTGGCATGAGGTACTTCCACAAACTGCGTAACAAATTTTACTGCCCTATTGTGAACATCGAGAAGCTTTGGTCAATGGTGCCTCAGGAGGTCAAAGCCAAGGCCTCCAAAGACAATGTCCCTTTGATCGATGTGACTCAGTTTGGGTACTTTAAGGTTTTGGGTAAGGGTGTTTTGCCTCAGAACCAGCCTGTTGTGGTGAAGGCCAAGCTTGTTTCCAAGACTGCTGAGAAGAAAATTAAGGAGGCCGGTGGGGCCGTTGTGCTCACTGCTTAAGGTTTTATTATTGATAATAATTAGATCTTTTTTAATGATATTTTTGGTTTCAGTTTTGAATATTTGAGTTTGACAGATTTCAAATATATATATTATATTATATATATATATATATATATAGTGCTTATATGAAGAGCTGTTATTGATTAATTTTGTTTGGGTTAAAAATGATTGTATTGTGCCATTTATTGGTATTGATGATGGTTCCATGGTGTGACTTTAAGAATTTATCCAAGGTTCAAGTCAGGTTAAGTCCCACTCCCATATTATTATGAAATGTTCGGGTGTTTTGGCGGCGGTTAGAGTAGTTAGAGAAGTAGTTTGGGCACCTTCGTTGATTACCCATAACGGCAGAGCGGTCCTGAGTTTTTGGGTCCCGGTGCGAAAGCTTAAAATGTGCCATTTTTTATTATGAAAACATATGTTTAAAAAAAATATATTTAACGAGGGCTGGAACCCAGTCGAAGCTGGGGAGCTAGGCCCTTACGCCCAAATTATATTACTTGACAAAATATACAAAGGGGGACATAATACCTAAACCCCACAATAAAAAATACAATCATATACAACCATTTCTATGAAAGTTCCTTGAAATTTCAATCTTTAAGAAATTATCTTATATCATTTTTTAAAAGTAAAATCATCAATTATATCATCATACTTCAAGTCTTTAATCTCATCTTTTTCAATGCATAAGATTGCTAATCCATTTAGCCTATCTTGAGTCATATTGGTCCGCAATTAAGATTTTAATAATTTTAATTTTGAAAAACTTCTTTCAATTTTGGTGCCTCCTTAATTTTTAGGGCCTGGACAGTAGCCTTTATGGCACTGTGCCAGGACCGGCCCTGCATAATGGGACAGTTGGCTCGTAGATCCGAAGGGTGTAGAAAAGCTTACCTTCAGGCATGATTTTGTTTAGTTTTATATTTGGAAGTGAAATGTGGTTTTTGTTGGAAATCATGTTGATTTTAGAAGCTTTTATTTTCGGAAATTGATATGCAATGCAATCAAATGTTGGTTTATGCATAAGGAGATCATTTTGATGGATTAGGGATTAAGAATGATCATAAATTGGAAGTTAGTAAGAATTGCTCAAATGTTAGGTATGACCTTCCAGTACTTGAGGATGGAAGTTAGTAAGAATTGCTCAAATGTTAGGTATGACCTTCCAGTACTTGAGGAGCGAGCCTTTGGTGCTCGGGTTGTGCTTTGTTTTGGGACAATCAGAGTATCACACCGGATATTCACCCAAAAACTCACCTGAAAGTAGTATAAGGCCTTGACCTTTTGTTGGGTTATGACTTGTATAAGTTCATCCGCATCAGTAATGATTTGAACTTTAATGAATATCTGTACGGTTTTATATATAGGTATGTAGATTTTCAAACATGTATCCTTTCACTTTGCGATTTTGTCTATCTCCTGGAGTGCTTGAGGAGAATAGGTTTGAGTGTCCAAGAGCACATATTTTTAGTAGCTTGATTGTTGGGTTTGCCAGGGATCTCAATTGGCAATTTGGCATATTAAATATATAGGGATTCTTAACTATTCGAGGTTAAAATAATGATACTCCAGTAGCTTGGTTGCTTTAGGATCGTTGTGCCTGCATGTGTGAAACAGGATATGAACTTCTTTTCTACTGAGTTGTAAAAATCAGTTCTAAATTGTGATTAATGTTGTTGATTTGTTTTCTGGTCTTGGAATTTTGGATAGGCTTGCTGGTTGGGAAGGGCATGTCAACATCTTCGTGCTGGGAGATTAAACGGTGACTTTTAATTACTTGCTTTGAATCAATGTGTTTTATTACTCAAATGTTGGAAGGAGAGTGATTGAGTGAATGCATCCACTGGCTCTTAAATTTCAGTGAGATGAATAATAACTGACATGGCTTGCTTTGGTTGCTGGATTCGTACTGAAAAGCCCAGGCTTGATGAACGAACCTTGTACCTCGTAAATTTATAATACTCTCTAGACTCAAGGTTCTAGAAAGGTTTGGTGCTAATTGGACGGCAGCCTAGCGCCTTGGCGAGGCCTAGGCAATTTTCAGCAAATCGAAATGGTTAGGTTCCGCCTAAGTCGTTTTTTAGAACATTGATGGGAAGGCTGGCTAGAGAATATTTTTGCCATTTTAAGCACAAATGAGGCATTGCTTATTGTTTCGATAAGGAATATGTGTTTATATATATCCAAAATGGCAACAAGGATGCGCATAGACTTTGGACTTTGCCAGTTTAATCGGAAATGGTTAGTAATTTGTAATTAATTGAAAATATTTAAAGTTAAAATTGACATTTCACATGATTGAAAATAAATAAAGTTAAAACTCAATTTCAATATCTTTTAAAAATTATTTATTTTCATTTATCATGAAAAAATGCTAAATAATTATAAAGTTGAGAGAGATAATTAAAATACTTTTAAAAAAGAAGAAAAATGAGGGGAAAAAAAGATGAATATTTCTGTAAGTCGATCAAAAATTGAAATGAAAAATTAGTGATCAATAAAAAAATCAACGATTTTCGACAAAAATGAATCATTCCGATAGCGTTAATCGTCTCCTAAACTGCTTAGGCAGCGTTCGCTACTGTTTTTGCCTTGCCATTTTACATTTTATGAAAAAAAAATTAAAAAAAAAAAAAAAAATTCTCTAGCCAAATTGAAGATCTTCGTTTTGTGTTTTCTGTTAGTCCCGGCCCCTCTCATTTGATGCAAATATTATTATTAACCAAGCTGGCTCACAAGCTTTGTTATATTATGTGCAAGAAATATTTTATTCTTGCAAACAAATGCATTTTAATATTTTACTACATTATATTTTATGGATTAATAAAATATTCTAGTTAAAATGATGAATCTTTTCGCTTTTTTTTTTTAAATATTTCTATTTATTTCTATATATTAAATTGTTGAAGGCTGATTTTGGTCTCAGGGTAATATGGGAATATCACCTCCGAGGTAATCTTCCTTCAATAGTGAATTTGTTTGGTTATTGGGGACCAAAGGCAAATTTAGCAAAAGACAGATAAACACACCAATCGGCAAGAAGATTTAACGTGGTTCGGTGGATTTGGATCCGACCTACGTCCACGGACAAAAACAGGATGACACTTTTATTACTCAAACACGCTTCTCAGATCTTTTTTGTGTTTACAAGTCAGAGCTTGATGATTCTCATGCCTATACACATACTCTGTCATCCTATTTATAATAGTACAGAAATCAGACTCCTATATGTATAAGAATTCCTAGTTTGAATCAGTCTCCTCCTCTTGTAAGGACTTCTAATCCAACGTTGCCTTCACTTTTTCTTATTCCTTTTTGGATTCTGACTTCATTTCCTTGTGAAAGTAGGATAATTCGTTTCATCTTATCCGCAGGAATAGGGTGTCATCATCTTGAGCATATCTCACCGTCTGGTCGGTCTTCATGAGGTCGATCATGATAGTCCTTTATGCTGAGAATGCTTCTGTCGACCTGATGGTTCCCGGCTAGCTGAACCCAAGTGATCGGTTGCCGGCCATGAAGTGCTCGGTCTATATCTGTTGTGGTCGGTTTGGAACCGTAAGGTGCTTGGACCCTTAGGTGGTCGGGTCGGCCTTAACGATTTCTCCTAATGGTGGGAATTACCCTTCTGTCCTCGTCGTGCTGCTTTAAATATCTTAATGCCTGAAAACACCATCAACATATGTCCCATAGTTCTCGGTTCCAACGAGTGTGCAAGTTGGTGCCGGGAACTATATAGAGATGATGTGCTGATTTACTCTGTTGGGGGTCGGCCCGGTGTTGAATCAATATGTTACGTCGCCTCTTTTCAAATGCCTTTTCTTGAGACGCGCAACAGTCACGTCCGCTTAAATGCATATCAAATCATTTCTAGGGTTTCTTCTAAGTTCGACACTTGTCAAACATCCGCCGGGTTCCCGCCAAAAAGGAAGCGAATTGACCGTGTAGAGGCGCCTCAACAGTGCGCTGATCTCAACCGTCTGTTTAATTTTGGCAGACCTCTTTTGCAGTCGACAATTGGCGTTCATCCGGGTTCCTTCTTTCGATCCAACGGCCACGAGCGTCCTGGCCATGACTATAAGAAGACGAGGCCTTCACTGTGCAATCCTTTTGGCAATTTCTCTTTTTTTCCTGAAAACATTTCCGTGACTCGCTCAACTCAGTGCTCTCGGAGTTTTTTTCTCAACCGCGGGCTTTCTTTTTTTCCGCTGTGAACATAAGGGACGGGCAAACTGTACTGCACAACCTCCGGTTTTTCTGAGAAGAACCAGTGAGTCTTCTGAACGACCTCTTCTCTTTTTTTGTTATGAATCTTGTTGTTTTATCTTTTGAATGTTGCTAGGGAAAGACTTAAGGCTTTGTTGGTTTTTGCTTATGGTACTTTTAGAACCCGCCTGTTTAGCTAAGACGGAAGCCCCGAAAAGTTTTTAGCTATAGGCTGACCCCCCATCTTTTTACTTTTTAGGGATGTCTGTCAACAAATCTTCCCCTGAGAACCCTGCTAAACCCTCAACTCCTCTCGCTGAAGAGCTCTCCTCGGGCTCGGGGGCACCCAGCGTAGAAGATCTCGACACTACCCTCACTCCTTCCGAAGTTGAACAGGATAGTTATCATCAGAGGGTCTCTCGGAGGGATCCAAAGCCCGGTGATCTGGACACCTCGGCTCTGGACATGGATCGGCCTTCTAAGATAACTGAGGACGATCTAGCGTTGCTGCGGCAACGATACGACATACCAATAGATATTGCCCTCGAATTTCCCGGCCCGATGGATCGTGCTAGTAAACCTGACGAAGGTTCGGTGGCGCTTCTTCCTGCTTTCTTTGAGTGTGGACTGCGATTGCCGATTCAACCTTACTTTGATTGGATGCTGGCCGAGATGGAGATTGCTCCTTGTCAGCTGAGTCTAAATAGTTGGAGGATTTTGGCCGGGTTGCATGTAGCTTGGCATCGGGCAGGACTCGGCGAGCCTTCTTTTGAAGAGGTGAAGAGGTTATACCGGCTGAAGGCCAATCCTAGGTCGTACCACGGATGGTATTACCTTTCCGCTTATGACAGCTCGTCAAACGTCGTCCAAAAGCTCCCTGACTCCAATAAGAATTTCAAAGATCTTTGGTTCTGGGCCACTGGGGATTGGGGACGGACCCTAAGGTCGGATGAAGGGGAATTCTTGGTACCGGATATCTTCAGGGCGGGAGGTTAGGAGATCAACCTTTAGCTTTTCTTCCATTAGTTTTTTTTTTTTGTTTGGAATCTTACCCCTTCTTTTCTATTCCTCATATCCTGTTGAAGGGATGCTCCCAAGGTTTCCCATCGGATCCGGAAGCGGGTAATCTGGGCTCGTCGGTATACCGCCCACTGGAGGGAGTTAGTTAATGATGCAGCTTTTGTTGAGTCGGGCCTTACTCGGACTGTTCCTTCGGAGGTCTCGGGTCGGATTGGTAGATGTTTGCTGACTTTCTAGTTGACTTCCTTGTTTATTTATCACGTTTGATGTCTTTTTTCCTCTCTCTTTTACTGTATGCTCGGGCCCTGATTTCTTTTTTTTTTTCTTTTTTTTTTTATGTATGTCAAAGAGGCCGAAGTATCTTGAGCGGTTGGCTGGTACCATGAAGAAGGCTGGCCATGCTGAAACTGGAACTTCCCGGGCACAGCCTGAATCTGTTGTGGCTGGGAGGGTATCTCAAGGGAAGGTTCAGCCGGCTACTCGGGGTCTGTCTTCTCCCTCTGGTGCGCAGTCATCAGGATCTGTTCGGTTGGTCAGTCCGCCGAAACCTTTTAGGAAGAGGAGGCGTCAGTCGGGCAGAGGAGTCTGAATTGAATTGGCCCAAGAGGAGGAGGAGGAGCCTGCTCAGGGCAAGAAGAAAGATGCCCGTCGGGGGAAAAAATCGTCTGAGGGCTCCTCCAAGAAGCGAAAAGGTTCCGTGATCCTCGGTGTGGATGATTTGAGGGAAAACATCGGGAGGCTACTTCCCATCTAGTACTGGCTTTTAATGAACTGGCCGAGGTGATTCCTCGGGGGAGGTTTCGAGATATGAGGACATCTCTCCTGAAGCCTTGGTGACCGAGATGAGCTCCCAAATGGCAAAGGTTAGTTTTACTCCTCTCCTTTTTGATTTCGGGTCTCGGTTTTCTTATCTTATACTTTGACTTCTTTGTTTTGTGCAGGCTACTTACCTCATGGCCAAGAATAATGACCTCATTTTGAGTCTATTGTCTGAGGGTGGTCAGGCCCAGAGGCTTCAGAATCGCCTTACAGAAGTGGAGGCTAAACTGGCCGAGCGGGAGGAGGTGATAAAGAATCAAGAGTCGACTGCAATCGAGACCTTTAAAACAAACAAGGCTCTTAAGGCTGCTGCCGCGCTGGAGCGAAAACTTGCCGATACCGCTAGGGAGGATTTGAAGGCTGCCCAATCTGAGATTGGCATTTTGAAGGTGAAGGTATCGAGTGTTGAGGCCAAACTGAAAGCCAAGGACGAACAGATGGCACGGGCCCGGGATGATCTTGAGAGGAAAGAGACTGATCTTGAGGCCGAGAAGGATGCCATCCGCCTTGAAGGGGTGGGTGATTGTGCTGGACTAATACCGATGGTGCTGCCAAGTCTGAACATGGATCCTCTTTATGCGGCCATCAGTTTTTGCAAGGGGGAAATTTCTGAGGAGGAGTTCCAGAAGTGGCTCCCCCTTCTTCCGAGGAGGTGATGGATCTCGGCCCGATTTCAGTTGTTCCGGCCTCCCGGTCTTCCCAATAAGGACGACCTGATGTTTCTGCCCCCGGCGAGGACTGCCTTGAGATCCCTCCTCCAATCCCTGAAGCAGAGGTCTCTCATGTTACCGAGGTTGAAGCCGTTGTTCCTCCTCCTGAGGTCGAGACGATCCTTCCGCCGTCTGAGCTAGCCGAGGAAGAAATTCTTGCCCCTGTACGGGCTGACTGAGAAGGGGTAACCCGGCCGGGGCCCTGTGTACACTTTAACTCTTTTTTTTTGTAATAACTTGGTATGCTTTATTAATGTATTTATATATTTACTTTTCTTTTCCTTTTTTTTTTGAGTTTCTTGTCATACGAACACTTTGAGGCCCTTCTGCGGGGGACAATATGAGCTGGAGGGGCATAACCCGACCCCGAGCCGAGTGAGATACTTAGCTCTGGGGGAGTGTTATTTCCCTAGTCCAAAAGAAGACTGACTCGGTTGGGACGTAACCCGACCCCGAGCTGAATGAAACACTTGGCTATAGGGGAATGTTACCTCCCCAGTCCAAAAGAAGATTGACTCGGTGGGACGTAACCCGACCCCGAGCTGAATGAAACACTTGGCTCTGGGGGAATGTTACCTCCACAGTCCAAAAGAAGACCGACTCGGTGGGACGTAACCCGACCCCGAGCTGAATGAAACACTTGGCTCTGGGGGAATGTTACCTCCCCAGTCCAAAAGAAGACCGACTCGGTGGGACGTAACCTGACCCCGAGCTGAGAAATGCACTTGGACCTGGGGGAATGTTACGTCCCCAGTCCGAAGGGCTGACTCGGTGGGATGTAACCCGACCCCGAGCTGAATGAACCATAAGGCCTCGGCGGAACGAAATCCAGCCCCGAGCCAAGTAATCTTTGGGACTTGTATAGAGGGAGAGTGAATCAACCTTTGAAGCCCTACCAAATCCGGCACGGGCGTCCCCTTGCCACTCCGGCGAAAGACAAAATCAATAACTTTGGAAAATAAGATTAAAAAGTGGGGGTGACTTGGCACTTATCCCAAAAATGTTTTTGTAAATATAAACAACAACAGGGATGCCTCCAGAGAGCGTCCTGTCTGAGGTCTCCAAAACATAATTTTGAATCTTTCAATTCAGTGTCCCGGCGAACCATGATTTGGATCAAAGAGCGTTTGAATGGTGAGGGTACATCCTCTACACGTCGGTTCACTGGGGAGCCTGTGTATTGTATGAGGGCTCCTCTTTACCACGTTGGAGCAGGCACACGCTACAGGGGCGCAACGCATCCCCGTGCTGTGCCTCTCTCGGATCCAAATGATGAATGGATCTAAGAGTGTCCGGGATACTAAGGGCATATTCCTCCTTAGTTCCAGCATCACTGGAGCTAGCAATCGCCACGGGGGTATCATCCCCCGTGCTATGCTTTCCCACGGATCCATTATATCGGGTAGGTGAGGATCAAAAGAGCGTTCGACACATTAAGGGCATCTTCCTCCTTATGTTCGGTAACACTGGAGCAAATAATCGCCACGGGGGTATCATCCCTCCGTGTGCTATGCTTCTCACGGATCCTATGCACCGAGCATGCCCCTGAGGACCTCGAGCCAAGAGAGATATATGGTGATGGGGGAATGTTCCGTCCCTAGGCCAATAAGCGTTACTCGGTGGGACGTAACCCGATCACGAGCCGAATAATGAAGAGGCCTCGGCGGAACGTAATCCAGCCCCGAGCCGATTGAAACATTAAGGGCATATTCCTCCTTATGTTCGGTAATACTGGAGTAAGTAATCGCCACAGGGGCATTATCCATCCATGTGTTATGCTTCTCACAGATCTATGCTCTTGATTTACCTTTTGATGTTTGTATGGAGTCGAACGATTCTGGTGTGACTTTGCGCTTTTTTATGGTGGTAGCCGTGGTCGGGTAGTTGCGAGTTTTGGGCCGTCGTTTTGAGCATGTCCCCGAGGTTTTTGAATATGGTTTTGCAAAGTATTATTTTTTAAGAGAGCGGTTGGAGAAATAAAGTTTTTTATTCATACTCGGGGACATACTGCCCTTCTTACAACTCCCTGTGGGTCATTTTGAGATAGGCTCTTTATTCGTTTGCCGTAAACAGAGAGGAGGAAGGGAGAGCTTACTGGAAGTATTTTCTCAACATCTCGGCGTTCCATGGCTTTTTTAATTTTGCGCCGTCCAGCCGTTCTAGGATGTACACTCCTGGCTTTACTACTTTTACCACCTTGTAGGGCCCTTCCCATTTGGCGCCCATGGAGCCTTCCTCTAGCTTTTGGGTATTTAGGGTGACCTTTCTTAGCACCAGGTCGCCAGGGATGAAGGTGCGTGTCCGAGTCCTTTTATTGTAGAAGCGGGCCATCCTTTGTTGGTAGATTGTTATTTTTATGGCCGATCTCTCTCTCTTCTCTTCGATCAGGTCGAGGTGGTTTCTGATAAGTCATTTATTCTGCTTACTCTCGTAGTGCTGAACCCTGTGGGAGGTCATCCCGATCTCTTCCGGGATGACAGCTTCATATCCGTATGCTAAGGAGAATGGGGTTTCTTCCGTGGAGTCCTTATTTGTCCGATGTGCCCATAGTACTTCCGGTAGTTCCTCGACCTATAGGCCTTTGGTGGATCCAAGCCGACCTTTCAGGTTAGCCTTGATGGTTTTGTTTGTCGCCTCGACTTGTCCGTTTGACTTGGGATGGGCTGGTGTGGTGAACCTTAGGGCGATCTGGAGGTCCTCGCAGAGTTTTCTGAAACATTTGCTGTCAAACTGCTTCCCGTTGTCAGTGATGATGGCTCGGGGAATCCCGAATCGGCAAACGATATTTTTCTTCAGGAATTCAGTGGCTTTTTTCTCTGTTATGGTGGATAATGGCTCTGCTTCCACCCATTTGGTGAAATAGTCTATGGACACGATAACGTATTTTGCCTGTCCTTTCCCTTGTGGCATTGGCCCAATGATGTTTAGTCCCCACTGGGCGAACGGCCAGGGACTGAGCAGCGTAGTTAACTGTTCGGCTGGTTGGTGGTGGAGATTTGCGTTTTTCTGACATCATTCGCACTTGCGGGCCACTTCTATGCCGTCCTGGTGCATGGTCGGCCAGTAGAAGCCTTGTCTTAGGGCTTTGAAAGCAATTGAGCGGCCCCCGGCGTTGCTTCCGCAGATGCCCGTATGTATCTCCCTGAGCACATAATTCGCCTATTCTTCTGTTAGACATCTTAAGAGGGGGACTGAGTAACCCCTTCGGTAAAGTACCCCGTTGATTAGGGAGAATCTGGTGCTTTTGTATCTTAACCTCCTGGCCTCCGTTATGTCTTCCGGTGTTTCTCATGTTTCCAGATATTTTCTGATGGGTTGCATCCATGATGTTTTGCTTTCTTTATCTAGAACTTCTACTTCAGATTCCCCCACGCTCCTTTCCCGGATGTAAATCAAAGGGATTATTCTGGGGTGCTCGACTTTTGTTGAGGAGGCGAGCCGCGCCAGGGAGTCTGCCTCACAATTGTCTTCTCGGTAGATTTGTTCGAAGCGTACATCCCCCATCTTCCCTGTTAACTTGTGTACTTCGGTCAGATAGGCCATCATGCTAGGCTCTTTGGCTTGAAATGCTCCCTTTAGTTGCTGAATGGCTAACTGCGAGTCACTCCTTACTACCACATCTCGGATCCCCAGTACCGTGCATAGTCTCAAACCGCCCAGTATTGCTTCGTATTCCGCTTCATTGTTGGTCGCTATGAAAGTGAATTTCAGGGCGAGTAGGATTTCTTCTCCTTTGTTGTTTTTTAGGATGATTCATGCGCCATTGCCTTGTGTGCTGGCTGAACCGTCTACAGACATTTCCCATTTGTCCTCTTCTATAGCTAGGATCTGAGGTTCGGTACATTCGGCGATAAAATCCGCCAAGGCTTGTCCTTTCACTACTGCTCTCGGGAGGTAGGTGATGTCGTGTTCACTTAGCTCCACCGACCATTTTACTAGTCTGCCGGAAACTTCCGGCCACTGCAGAATTATTTTAGGGGGTGATTGGTGTAGACCTTGATAGGATGGGCCTGGAAGTAAGGCCGCAATTTCCGAGTTGCCGTGATTAGCGAAAGGGCGACCAGTTCATGTACTGGATATCGGGTTTCGGCGTCTAGGAGGGCTTTGCTGATGTAGTAAACAGGTTTCTGGACCTTGTCGGTTTCTTGTATCAGTACTGAACTTACTGCTCGCTCCGAAACGGCCAGGTATAAGTATAATGTTTCCCCCGAGAGTGGTTTTGCCAGGAGTGGGGGCTGCACTAGATACTGCTTCAACTGTTGGAAGGCTTCTTCGCACTCTGACGTCCAGTCGATATCCTTTTTTGCCCTTTGGATCACTTTGAAGAAGGGGTGGCATTTGTCAGTTGTTCGTGATATGAATCGATTGAGAGCAGCCACTCTACCAGTCAGACTTTGTACTTCTTTCACT
The DNA here is from genome assembly GCA_019454045.1 of Zanthoxylum bungeanum. Taxonomy (NCBI): domain Eukaryota; kingdom Viridiplantae; phylum Streptophyta; class Magnoliopsida; order Sapindales; family Rutaceae; genus Zanthoxylum; species Zanthoxylum bungeanum. The sequence goes on along the minus strand of SKCR01053312.1, from coordinate 19,033 downwards.
GTCTTGGGAGATTTTAGGCCCAGTATTGCCTGGATCTTCTGTGGGTTTGCTTCGATACCTCGGGCACTCACCATGTAGCCTAAAAACTTTCCTGAGGCTACCCAGTATTACTCAGGTTGTGTTTCTTAATAGCTCGAAGGTCTTTTCAGGTCGGCCATATGATTGCTTGGTTCTTTCGACATTGTTATCATGTCATTGACGTAAACTAACATTGTAGTGCCGATGAGTGGTTTAAAAACCTTGTTTACCAACCTTTGAAAGGTTGCTCCAGCGTTCTTTAGCCCGAAGGGCATTACTTTATAACAGTAAAGTCCCTGATATGTGATGAAAGTTGTCTTCTCTTCGTCTGCAGGGCACATTTTGACCTGGTTGTATCCGGAGAAAGCATCCATGAAGCTCAGTAATCCCTGACAAGCTGTGGCGTCCACTAGCTGGTCTATGTTCGGCAGAGGAAAGCTGTCATTTGGACACGCCTTGTTTAGGTCGGTGAAATCGACACACATTCGCCACTTGCCATTGTTTTTTCTGACCAACACTACGTTTGATACCCAATCTGGGTACCTTGCCTCCCTGATGAGACCTGCCTTTAATAACTTCTCGACCTCGGCTGCTATTGCTTTACTCCTTTCTTGGTGAAGTTCCTTCTTTTTTGCCTGACCGGCTTGCGAGATGGGTCTACTGCTAGGCGGTGATTGATGAATCTTGGGTCGATCCCAGGCATGTCATTGTATCCCCAGGCAAAGACGTCCGGGTATTCTTTCAGGCATTCTAGCAGATCTTGTTGTAGAGATTTGCTCAGGCCTCCCCCTATCTTTATACTTTTCCCTGGCCCGTAAAGTTCTATTTCTTCTGTCTCCTCAGCTGCAGCGATCGGGCATTTTTGTTTGGCCGGGGCCCAGGGGGTTTCTGTTTTCTTCTTCTTCACCCAGGCTTCTCTGTCGTTTTCGGGTATCTTCTTTGATACAGAGAGTTTCTTGTGAGAGAGTTGCGAAGCAGCTACGAGCTGTTTTCTGGCTTCCGCATACGATTTCGATCCCCTCCCGGGTGGGGAATTTCAGTTTTAGGTGGTAACAGGACATCGTGGCTTTTGTTTTCATCATGAAAGGTCGCTCGACGATGGCCTGGTAACTGCTCATGCAGTTTACTACAGTGAAGTCTGTCATGATTGTCCGGGTCCGGGGATATGTCTCGACAGTCATTGCCAATTGTATCCTTCCTAGTGGGATGACGGCTGATCCTCCGAAACTGTATAGGGGAGTGCTATCGTTGGTCAGAGTTGCATACTCCACCCCTAGGTCGTCCAGTGCTTCTCTGGAAATTATGTCAACTGCGCTTCCGGGGTCCACTAGGATTCTGTCTACCTCCGACCCGCTGATTACTGCCTTGATGATCAACGCATCGTAATGACGGAAACTTACCCCTCAGGTATCCTCATCAGTAAACATTATCGGTACCGACCGGCTTCCTTGGAGTCCTGTGACCTGCTCTGTTTCTAAGACGTCTGGTCCTCGAGTTCTGCTGTAGTCTTTCCTTGACCGGTTAGAGTTTCCGGCCAGTGTTCTCCCTCCTGCGATGATATTGATTTGGCGGCCACGTGCTCTTTGTCTGGCCGTCATGACTTCGTGGTCAATGTATTTGTTCAAATATCTGTTTCGTGCTAGGTCTTCCATCTGTTCTCGCAGATCTTTACATTCGTCCGTTGTATGCCCTCTGGAGTTGTGGTGTACGCAATAAGCCTTTTGGTTCCTCTTGTCCGGGGGAAATCTTCGTTGGTCGGGTTCTACTAAGAGGTCTTTCCCCTGGATCTCCATAACAATTTGTCCCAGTGGTTTCTTTAGGGGAATGTATACATCTTCCCCGACCACATGGTTTACTTGGGTCGGCGCCCTTCTCTCTTGTTGTCTCGGTGCAGTGGTTTGAACTCCTTGTGCTTCGGGGGTGGTCTTCTAGATTCTCTTTCTACACGGCGGGGGGCGCCCTCCCTTGTGGTTCTTTCTCTGATGGTGCTCCCTTTTCGGGATATTTTCTCCTCGTTCTCTAATAAAATGAATTTTCGAGCCACCTTCAGGGCGGTTGCGTAGTCCGGGGTGTCTTGGATCCTTAGGTGGGTCCATAGCCTCCCGACTTTCAATGCTCCCTTCAAGCTTTCCAGGGCCTCGGGGGATTTATACCCTCCGACTTCGAGTACCATATTGTGGTATCTTTCAATAAATATTTTTAAAGGTTCATCTTCTCCTTGCTTCATAAGTCTTAGTTCTCCAATTGTCTTTCTGGGGATACAATCCCTCTTGAAGTGACGTATGAATGACTTTCTGAGTTGTGTGAAGCTGCTGATGCTTCTTGGGGCTAGGCTTCTATACCATAGGATGGCCGGTCCGTCTAGAGTTAAGGGGAATACTTTGCAAATGGCGTCCCCTGTTATCCCTTGTACCTCCATTAGTAGGACGAAGCCTTCGGTGTGGGTTTTGGGATCGGTATGGCCTTTGTATGGCGTCATGGTTGGCATGTTGAATCTTTTTTGGAATTTCTCTGAATTTATTTCTTCCGTGAGGGGGGACTCATCTTTACCGTCCTGGACATCCCCTCTGTCTGTATTGGGGCATACTCCCCATTTGGCCAGCTCCTCCCGTAACCAAGATTTCATGCTGCTGTCTTTGGTTCCATGCCGCCTCCTATGGTTTCCTTTCTTTCTGTTATCTTGGGAGTGGTGTTTCTCAGGCTCGGTATCTTCCTATACCTTTTCGTCATATTCTTTCCTTTTTCTCCGGGTGTTGTGAGGGCCATCGTAGGAGGAGTCTGGTGACGATTTGTCATCCTCTTCCTCCCACATGTCCTCAGTCTGGGAATCTTTCTGCACCACCACAGATCTTACCCTGTAGGGGCCCCTCCTCCGGGGTATGTCGTCTTCACTTGTATCAATAATTCTTTTTCCTTCTGCTGTTTCGTTTCTTCGTCGGCTAGTCCCGGCCTCGAATTTTTCGTTGTGCGCTCCTTCTATCATTTCCAATCGGTCTACTATGGTCTTTAGCAGGGTTTGGTTTTCCTCCCTTTCTTTCCTTAGGTTCTCCTCGATTTTCTCCATCCAATCTGCAGCCGAGCTCCCTGATGATTGGTGGTTTCCGCCTTCCGCCATTGTCTTAGTACGCGGGTTGCTTTTTGTTGGTTCCCCACAGACGGCGCCAACTGTTGACGGCTGATTTTGGTCTCAGGGTAATATGAGAATATCACATCCGAGGTAATCTTCCTTCAATAGTGAATTTGTTTAGTTATTGGGGACCAAAGGCAAATTTAGCAAAAGACAGATAAACACACCAATCGGCAAGAAGATTTAACGTGGTTCGGTGGATTTGGATCCGACCTACGTCCACGGACAAAAACAGGATGACACTTTTATTACTCAAACACGCTTCTCAGATCTTTTTTTGTGTTTACAAGTCAGAGCTTGATGATTCTCATGCCTATACACATACTCTGCCCTCCTATTTATAATAGTACAGAAATCAGACTCCTATATGTATAAGAATTCCTAGTTTGAATCAGTTTCCTCCTCTTGTAAGGACTTCTAATCCAACGTTGCCTTCACTTTTTCTTATTCCTTTTTGGATTCTGACTTCATTTCCTTGTGAAAGTAGGATAATTCGTTTCATCTTATCCGCAGGAATAGGGTATCATCATCTTGAGCATATCTCGCTGTCTGGTCGGTCTTTATGAGGTCGGTCATGATAATCCTTTATGCTGAGAAAGCTGCTGTCGACCTGATGGTTCCCGGCTAGCTGAACCCAAGTGATCGGTTTATATCTGTTGTGGTTGGTTTGAAACCGTAAGGTGCTTGGACCCTTAAGGTGGTCGGGTCGGCCTTAACGATTTCTCCAAATGGTGGGAATTACCCTTCTGTCCTCGTCGTGCTGCTTTAAATATCTTAATGCCTGAAAACACCATCAACATAAATAATTATATATGTATAGTTTAACAATCAATTTTTAAAAATATAACATTAACATGATCATAAAAATTAAAATTAAAATCATGCTAAATAATATAATAATTTTTCAAAATTATTTTTGAAAATAATACTGAATACATTCTTAAATTTTAAAAATAAATTTATGTATAATATTTTTATTCTCATTTTTGTTTTATGAAAATACTAATGGGAAAATAATACCAAAAGCCTGCTTAGCTTTTGACTGTTTCGAATTCACACGCCACAGTATTTCAAACCAAAATGGTGGCTGAAAAAAGAGCAAAAAATTTTCCATCCCTGCGTTTCATGTGATGTTGCTTGCTTTAATTTGCAGCCGCATGGGGCTCTTTAATTGCATATCAGCCGTAGGTGTCTGTAGACCCGGTTAAGATTTCGGGGTTCGGAATCAGAATCGAACCGATTGGAACTGGAATTGATTTCGGTTCCGAAACCTAACCGGTTTGGTTAGGGTTCCTATCCTAATAATTTATATAATAATTTTTTCTTTATTTTTTATATAAGAATTTTATTTGTAATTTAATATAATTATGTAATGTAAGTGTATTATATAAATTCAAATTTGTAATTTTAAATTATATTGATTTATCAATCTCAATTTTTTATTTTCAATAAAGCAAAAAAAAATCGAATGAAACCGAAATCGGAACCGAAACGTTCCGGTTCGAAACCGAACCGAACCGCCGGCCGAGTCTATATGTCAGGCCAAGGGAAAAAATTTATATAAAATAAGATTGCATTCCACGTGTTTATATATTTTAAATACTATTTTATATGGACATAAAATCATGATGGATATATGAATCAAATAAAATATATTTAAGATTCATGAATTAAATAAAATTAAGTTCGAAATTCATGAAACAAATAATAGATGATTGAAATGAAAATTTTATTATATATTTTGAAATTCGTGAATTAAATAATGAATGAAAGAAATAAATTTATATTCAATACAAATCTTTCTCCCCAGCCAGTGGTGGCTGGATGCCAAAGACAACCATGTCAAACCTGTACGCGTAGATGGGTCGTGGGTGCCTAAGCTTTAACGACATAGCTCAAAGTGTAAAATTCAAACTTGTTCTCTGTTTCGTGTTGACTAGTCTAAGTTATGTGTCTTGTCCCGTTGACTGGAAGAAAGGAGGAACATTCTTGTTGGTCAAATCTCTATTAATATCCGATTGATTGTGTATTATTTTAGGAGTAATGATATACGGATTCTCATCCTCACTCATACTTATCTCAACCCTCTCACTGTAATAATAATAATAATTTATATATTTTTATCAATATAGTAAAATATGCATCCTTAACAACATTATATAAAATAATTTTATATTTTATATTTTATAAAATTATAAAATTATAAAATATATTTTTATTATAATATGATTTTTATTTAATAAATTTATTAATTTAATTATATAATTTTAACATGAATTGATGGGAGAAGATTATTTTAATGGGATAGTTTGATTTTAAATTATAATAATAATATTTATTTATTTATTCCATGACAATACCTCCTAGTCATTTCGTTAACACTCGTCATCGTGTTTCGGCCATTTAGCAAACTTCAACTACAACTTTCTTTTGTTTCCATCATCAACCATTACAAATCCTCAAAATCTTTTAAAATCATCCCAATTCTCTTTACCAAGAAATGGCTTCTACTGTTACTGTTACTGTCACTGATGAAGAAAAATCACAATCGCTTCAAGATGAATTGTCACTCCCAATTTTACTCGCCGATCGGATCATTAAATCGGCTCAAGAAGCCGAATCCTTCAAGCAAGAATGCGCCGAGTTAAGAAAACAAGTGGATCGTCTCTCGCAAATGCTCCGCTCCTGAGTCCGCCTCGCCACGTCATCACAAACCCTCTACGAACGCCCCATCCGCCTCGTGGCTGCTGACGTCACCAAAAACCTCGACCGCGCCCTAACCCTAGTCCGTAAGTGCAAGCACACCGGATTCCTCCGCCACGTGTTCTCCATCACCACCAACGCTGACTTCAGGAAGGTCTTCAACCTTCTAGAATCTTCCATCGGCGACATGCGCTGGATTTTGACCGTCTTTGACTCCGACGAAACCAGCATCTCACTCCCGCCTATCGCCAGTAACGACCCTATCCTCGCCTGGGTTTGGTCTTTCATTTCGACGGTTCAGATGGGCCAGCTTAAAGCCCGCGTCGACTCCGCTAACGAACTCGCCTCCTTGGCGCGTGACAACAACCGTAACCGAAAAATCATCGTCGAAGAAGGCGGGATCATGCCTTTACTCAAGCTTCTCAAAGAAGGCGCGTCACCCGACGCGCAGATCGCTGCGGCTAATGCTTTGTTCAATATCGGTACTGACCAGGAAACTGTGCGTTTAATTGTTGATGTTTTAGGTGTTCCTATAATTATCAGTGTTTTAGGAGAATCTTCAATGACGGTTCAAATTGCTGTTGCCAATTTGGTAGCGCGAATGGCCGAACTTGATTCCATTGCACACTTAAGTGGAACCGGAATCTAAAACCGAACCGGTTCGGTTCCGGTTCGGTTCGGTTCTTTTTTTTTAATTAATTAAAAAAAATGAGAGTTAAATTTATAAATAAAAAAAATTTATTACATTGAAGAGCTTGAGCTTAAATTTTAAAAATTTAAGTTGCCTACGTATCCTCCAAGGGTGAGAGGAATCAAAGCTCACGTAGTTCCATTACAAGTTTAAGACATATCCCCTTTGTAAATTATAATTTTACAATTATCAATCATCATTATCAGTTGATCCTTCGGCTCCGGTTCCGCTTGCACTTGTTGCAGAAGCATTATCGAATAAATCTTCAAAATCATCGGGGGCATCTTCTTGTTGTCTCAGATTAGCTCGAGTCCAATCATCCACACAAGTTGTTGCTTCTAGAGTGCTTGGATGTAATGAAGATCGCCTAGCTTCCAATATATTATCTCCCAAGCTGAAGGCTTGCTCAACCGCAACGGTGGAAATAGGTGCTGCCAGATCTCTTTAGCAATAATAGATAAAACAAGATATATATTTTGATGCCGGTTCCACCATTCAAGGATTTTAAAATTTTTACTGCATAAACTTTCATTAGAAAACTCAAAATTTGTAGATAAATAATTATCTAATTCAGGATTATTAGTTGTCGTATCCCTAGATTTTTTATTTCGTTGCAATAATCAACGATCCCCTGCGCTAAGTCTTGTTTGAATTACCGGTTCGCTACTACTAGATTGACCTAATGTTCCTAAGTTATATCTTACAATATAATCATTAAATAAAATAATTAAATCACTGCTTAATTTCGTCATTATGCTCGTAATATCAATGTCATCTAATATTCCTAAATAACCATAGTAAGCTTGTAAACCACCATTCAAACCTTCTAATTTAAATCTAGGATCAAAAACAGCAGCAATAAGATAAAGTAAAGGAATTTCTCTAAAATAATGCAACCATTTTACCTTCATAACAGTAATGGCTTCGAGCAAAACAATATCATTAGGATCTTCACTGTCAACATGCTCATCGAGAGTGCCAACAATATTCAAACTCTCAAGAAGAAATAAATGTGCTGTAGGATAATAAACACCGCTAAAAACTAAAGTAGCATCATTAAATACTCTTAAAATATCTAAAATGTTTTCACAAATATCCCATTGACTAGGATATAGTGTGATACTTTGAACATGTTGGAAAAAAAACTACATAATGCATCTTTGTATTGAAATGCTTGACATAAAAGAAAATAAGTAGAATTCCAACGTGTTGGAACATCTCTAGAAAATTTAATCGGTTTAATACCATTTATTTTACAAAACTTGGTCCATTCTCTCCTTGAGAATATGACCAAATACAGTTAAGTGCCATTTTAATTGGATCAAGGAAAGGAGATAATAATTTTAGACCGTCTTGCACACATAAGTTTAGGACATGACATGTACAACGAATATGAAAAAATCGACCCCCTAAATTTGGTTGACATATTTCTTTTAAATCATTGATGGATGCAGTATTTGCAGATGCATTATCAAATCCAATTGTTAAACTTTTTTCTGCTAAACCATATTCATCAAAAATTACCTTTATCATTCTATAAATATTATGTGCAATATGTTGGTCATCAAAAACTCTAAATGCAATAAGTCGTTTTTGCATGGTAAATGATGCATCAATCCAATGACAAGTCACACCCATGTATGAGTGTGTTTGCCAATGGTCACTCCAAATATCAGAACATATAGAAATACGACTTTTCATCTCTTTAAATATTTCATTTAAAATAATTTTACCATCTTTATATAATTTGAAAATATGACGTTTTGTTGTGTTTCGAGTCATTCTACATGCAGCAGGGTTTAAAGCATTATGCACGTAATTAATAAAATGAAGTTTTTCACCAAAGCTTAAAGAAAGATGTGCCATACAAGTTAATTTCGCAAATTCTTCTCTATTTTTTGCATCAGAATATTTAAATAAATCTACACTACTCGTACCTCTACTAGATGATGCGTACCTGGCCATTTGAGTCTGCGTCGTATCAATGCCAAATTCAACCGGATGATGTTTCTCCATGTGCTTGATCATATTGGCGTATCCATCAGAAAATTTATAGATAACCCCACAATAGTTGCAAATTGCTCGTTGTGAACCATCTTCTAGGCGTTCCAAAGTAAAATGAATTTTGAAAATATCGGAGGACCGAGCCTTAACTTCTCTTCTCCGTGATTGTGCACTGACACTAGGGCCACTCTCTTGGGTTGGCATATTTGACATTATGTTCTCGGATGAGCTTGCCATTTTTTTTTGAGAAATTAGGAAGAAAAATAAGAAAATTGAATAATTGCGATGCGAATGATAACAAATTAACAACTAAATAAATTGTATTGAAGTAAGATTGAGAATAAGAGAATTATAGAAAATGAGAGAGTTGAGAATTTGGTGTGATGAAATTATGAAAAATGAATCATATTTATAGAATTTTAGAATTTTTTTGATACCAAAAATGCCCCTAAATATAACCGTTTTATTACCGTTATTAGGGGTACATTAGTAATTTTTATTTTATATAATAAAAATATTTTTTTTAATTATTTTTTTTTTGGCAGGGAGCCGTTTGGCAGGCCAGGGAGCCAAACGGCTCCCTGCATCCCCCAACGGCTACTAGCCGTTGGGGGCCGTAGGGTTCCTGTTGGAACCCTACAGTTCCAACATCTCGGCTTCTGACATCTTCTATGGTCTGGTCTTCAACAAAGACAACATCTCGGCTTCTGACAATCTTCTTCTCCACAGGATCATAGAGTTTGTAGCTGAAATCATCCTGACCATAGCCAATAAAGACACATTGTCGCGTCTTTGCATCAAGCTTGGATCTCTCGTCCTTTGGGATGTGTACAAATGCTTTGCACCCAAAGACATGCAAGTGTTCGTATGACACTTCTTTACCTGTCCAGACTTGGTTAGGAACATTACCTTTTAGTGCGACCGCTGGGGACATGTTCAAAACATGTACTGCTGTGATGAGTGCCTCCCCCCAGAATGTCTTCGGCAGCTTGGCTTGTGACAGCAAGCTTCTGATCCTCTCGCACAAGGTTCTGTTCATCCTCTCAGCTAGGCCATTCAGCTGAGGTGTCTTCGGAGGTGTCGTTTGATGTCGGATTCCTTGCGTCTTGCAATACTGATCAAACGGACCTCTGTATTCTCCATCATTGTCTGTTCTGATGCACTTTAGTTTCTTGCCGATTTCTCTCTCCACCAAGGCATGAAACTCCTTGAACACTCCCAGCACTTGATATTTTCTCTTCAAGGTGTATGCCCATATCCTCCTTGAATGATCATCAATGAATGTCACAAAATACAGTGACCCACAAAGTGTTCGTGTCTGCATCGGACCGCATACATCTGAATGTATGAGATCTAGTACCTCCGGTTTCCGTTGAGGCGGAGAGCTCTGGAAGGATACTCTATTCTGCTTTCCAGCCATGCAGTGTTCACACTTCCGTAAGTGTGAGTTCTTCAATTCCGGAAGAACATTCCGCCTGCGTAGTATCTACATCCCTGTTTGGCTCATGTGACCGAGCTTTTTATTCCATAGCTCGGCTGCCTCATTACTGTTGACTGTATTTATGCTACTATTGGAAAGCTTAGCATGCATTAAATACAGAGTTGAATCTTTCTTACCTCGTGCCACGACCATTGATCCTTTAGTTAGCTTCCAGCATCCATCACTAAAGGTGCTGCAGAAACCTTCATCATCCAGCTTGCCTGTTGAGATCAGGTTTAACCGAATATCTGGGATGTGCTTGACTCCTTTCAACACTAGCCTTGTCCCGTTCTCTGTTTCAAGGCAGATGTCTCCAATACCGACGGCTTTGGACTGTCCGTCATTCCTCATCCTTACAGCACCGTAGTCCCCTGGTGTGTAAGATGAAAAGAAGTCTCTGCGAGATGTGGCGTGTATGGATGCGCCACTATCTATCACCCAACTGGTCTCGTGGCTGGCAAGATTCACAACATCTTCTTCATATATTATATGAAATTCTTTGGAGGTTTTCTCGGTGGTAGTAGCAACTCTTTCTTGATTAGAGTCAACATCTCTCCTGGACTACTCGTTCTTCAGTTTGTAGCAATCCCGCTTCATATGACCTTTCTTTTTGCAGTGATAGCACTCAATATCTATATTTCTTGACTTACCTCGGTTCTTGTCTGATCTCCCTGGGCCTCGGCTTTTACTCATCCCCCTTCTGGTGTTCTTTTCTGTCACTAGAGCTTCTGAGGTTGAGGCTGATGTTGACTCCTGCATTCCCGTCCTCTTTTCTTCCTCGAAGATCCTGGTCTTTGCCATCTCCATAGTGACTTTCCCATATGCGGCTGAATTAATCACCGTAGATATGAACGTCTCCCAAGATTCTGGTAACGTATTAAGGAGAATTAAGCCATTTACCTCATCTCCGAAGTCTATGCCCAATCCAGACAATTCCTTCATGGTTCCGAGGAAATCGTTGATATGGTCCGCCACAGCTGTACCTTCTTGGTATTTCAACCCCATCATCTTTTTGATGTAGTACAGCTTGTTGTTTCCAGTCTTTACTCGAAAAAGCTCCTCCAGCTTTCTCCATTAGACACGTGCATTTGTTTCTTCACTGACATGGTTGACGATACTATCGTCGATCCACTGACGAATAATACTGCATGTTTTCTGGTGAAGATTAGCCCATTTTCCATCGGTCATTCCTTCTGGTTTCTGCTCCAGAAATACCGATCCATCATAGTCCTTCACATACAGAAGGTCTTTCATCCTTCCTCTCCATGTGAAATAGTTTGTACTGGTTAACAAAATCATTTTTCCGTTGCTCCCCTCCATCACAAAAATTCTAAGCAGAATTTCAAAAAAACGGACCTCACCGTTGCGTCCGGAATGGTCGAAAATGGTGGAAATGACACTTCGTTTGTCAAAATCCGACACATGGACCAAATTGCAAATTCCAGAAAATTACAGGGGTCAAAATTTAATTTCCGAAAGTTCAGGGGCCAAAGTGAAATTACGGAAAAGTTCAGGGACTAAGTTGCAATTTATAAAAAGTCCAGGGACTAAATTGAAAATATCTGAAAGTATAGGGGCTAAAATGTAATTTCCAGAAAGTTCAGGGACCTATCTGAAATTTACAAGCACCGCTGCGTGGCAGCTGACGTGGCAAGTGCTGACGTGGCGATGATGTGGCAGATGACTCGGCTACTGACTGTTCGCTGATGTGGCGCTGACTGGGCTGCTGACTGTGCGCTGACGTGGCGCTGACGTGGTCGTCTTCTTCCTTTAGCAGCGCGTGCGGCGCGTTACTGCGCGTGGAGCGCGTGTGGAGCTTCTGCCTGGCGCGTGCGGCGCGTGAAGCTTCGTCTGACCTCCGATCGATCGCCGGAAAATACCAACGTGCTCGTCTCGCCGTGAAAAGTCCGATGGTATGCTCAAAATCGATTTTTGACAACTTTTGTCAGAACCGACTTTCCGAACCGAAGCTCTGTTTCCGAGTTTCGGGATCCCTCCGAGTAACCTTAGCTCTGATACCACTTGTTGTGATTAAACACACAATAATAGAGGTGATTGGAGAGAAAACTATTCTTTTATATTACTCACAAAAGAATTACAAAGCTTTATAACTCAAGCTTTACAAAAAACTCTCACACCACTTTACTCTCTATTATTCTCACTTTTGGGATTCTGGGATGATGAAGAATGAAGTTTTGGGCTCCTTAAATAGCCACCAAAACGTGTGCACTATTGCAACACATTTTGGCAAAACGTGTTGCAGCTGGTAACACACCACACACATCACTTCTTGCTTTCGGCCTGTATGTTGCCAACATGCAGCTGGCATCAACAGTACGTAGGTTTTTAGTGGCAATTACTTGCTTATAATTGGAAATTCTCGCAATAGAAAACAATATCTATTTTTTCTTACCCCACTTAACTTCACTCATTGAACCAGCATATGTAGCAAACTATATATAGAGACATTTTTTTTTTTTTTAAAATAATCTCATCAAATGGTGGAGTATCACGGTAGAAATTTAAATTTCAAGTAGATTGACACCTAAAGTTCTATTATATCCTATGCTAATCAAACCCAAAGAGAGAAATTTATTAGATAAAAATAAAACGTTTAATACTTTTTTTTTTTTTTATCATAGGTAAGATGCCTTAAAGATAAATAAATGGAAGGTATATTAATCAATAAATTCAAAGTAAAAACCTGAGAAAAGAAAGAATATCAATCTCCAATTAAATCATTACAAAGAAAATGAATCCACTTAGTATAAGAAAATAAATAAATAAAAAGCAGCCATTAGTACTATAGAGACCTTAACGTCCCTAAAAGACGTGGCTTAATAGTTTATGGTTCATGATTTGACCTTAAGATTTTGGATTCGAATTCAGGGAATGCGTTTCTTGTAAGAATCTGGAACAACTGAGAGTTTTATCTACTCCGCTTAAGTCCGGAATGAGTGGTTTAACGACGAGATTTTTAACGATTCTAGAAAAAAAAAAAAAATATATATATATATATATATATATATACATAACATAACCAAACTGAAATTGATAATTATTCATTATTGCTGTTAAACCTAACTGCGTTTCAATGGAGTAATAATTATCATTACTTGTGCACTCACACGATTCATAAATCTTATTCCAGAGAAAATAATCTTTACATAGAAATGAAAGAATTTGTAATAATAATGAACAAAATATTATAGAATCAAAAGTGGTTCTAGTATATGATTAATAATAATGTATGATTTACTTTTAAATTATTATCTAATAATTATTGAGATAATTTATAAAAAACAATAATAATAAATAAAATTTCATAATATTATTATAAACTTTGCCAGCGATTCAACAAAAATCACAAACTAAACCTACCCAGCTATTTGATTATATTCACATTCAGTTAATAATTCACCAGTGTAAATCACGTGCTAAAATAGTAATATGTTATAAAGAAAAGACTTGAAATTAGTTCATAAAAAATGTAATTGTTATACGTAGTCTTATTTTATTTTTTACCTAATCAATTAGATTAGAAATTAACATTTGATTATCTTATTAAACCACGAGCTTCATTAGAATCATATAAACATTTTTTATTTTAAGTAGTAATTAATTTTCATTTTTCAAACTTTAAGAATATTCAAACAGCCTTTACTGATAATTTTATACATTAAAAGATGTCATTTTTTTTTATGAAGATTTAAAAAAACGTCATTAAAAATAATAAAACCATCATCTTACATATTTTTAATAACAGTTATTTTATAAATCCGTCATTAAAAATAATAAAACCTTACTTATAGTGAAGGTGACATTAATGGAATATAGTTACTGAAATATAATTCATGCCATGAACTTGGTGTCATTTCACTACTAGAATTATGGCTTTTAGCGTCCAGAAATTTAGCGTCGAAATAACTTTCGACGCTAAAAATCACTTTTAGCGTCGTAATTAATATTCGACGCCAAATATCAAGATTTTAGCGACGAAAATAATTTTCGACGCCAAATATTAAACTTTTTTCGTCGAAAAAAGTTATCGACGCTAAAAGTACTCTTATAGCGTCGAATAATTTTCGACGCTAAATTATTTTACTATTCCAATAATTTTTGGCGCTAAATGTTATACTTTTAGCGTCAAAAATATAAGTCGATGCCAAAAACTAGACATTTAGCGTCGGCTAAGTAGCGTCGCTAAAGGTTTATGAAGATTCCACCGACAATCCTTAATCTTTAACGTCTAAATTTAATTCGACGCTAAAAATCGGACATTTAGCGTCGAATAACCAATTTCGACGCTAAAAAATAACAATTAGCGTCGAATTAAATCTTTCAATGCTAAATATAGATTAAAATGCAGAATGCCACCAACCCTTCTCTCCATCTGTTTTTTCTCCCATTCTCTTCATTTTCATCCTCTGAAATCTCAGAATCCGTCCTCTACAACCTCACAACTCTCCTACAAATTTTCAATAAAATTGTAATCAATTTTCCATAAGGTAAATCGTCTTTTATATTTCTTTATTATTTTCAATTTTATGATTATGTTTATTATATACTTTTTGTTAGTGGTTTATGATTCATATATGTAGATTAAGTTAATTAATTAACTAAATAGAATTTTTCTGTAAACTATTTACTTTATCAACTAAATATATATGTATACGCTTAAATAAATAATTAATGAATTAGTAATGTTGATGAGTGTAATATGATATTTAATAATTATATTATTATATTTAGGTATTTCACTGAAATAGCCTTGATAGATTGAGTGTTGAATATCGTAATGGAGTGTATGAGTTCATGGAAGTCGTAAAGCAACACATTGATGCAGAAGGTCGTGTTCTGTGTCCATGTACAAATTGTTTGAATAGGAAAAGGAAACGGTTAGATGAAGTTCATAATCATTTATACATGCCAAGAATATCACCAACTTACCGTACGTGGATTTATCACGGTGAGCAGTATCATTCTTAGTCACGGTTTATTGATTCCAGCGAAGGGAGCAGTAGTTACAATCAACTTGCAAAAGATGAGATAACTGATGCTTTGCATGACTTACAAGGTCCATAACTTGGTCATAGTGTCAGTGGTGACATGCTAGTGTTATGAGGAAATGATCAAAATTTATTTAGTGAACTACTTGATGAGGCAAAAAAATTCCATTTGAAGGTGCTGGAATGTCGATCTTGAATTTCGTTGTGAAATTATTACACATTAAAGTGATCAATAGAATGACCAACAAAAGTATTGATATGATGCTAGAGTTACTGGGCCAAATGTTACCGGTTGGAAGCGAATTCCTAAGTCATACTATGAGGCAAAGAAAATATTGCGTGATCTGGGAATAGGGTATGAATCCATTCATGCTTGTAAGTATGATTGTGTATTATTTCGTGCCGAATATGAATCACTTGAATATTGTCCGATATGTGGTGAAAGTCGGTCCAAAGTCCGTGGTATGGGAAGAAAGTGCCTCAAAAGATATTGCGATATTTCCCTTTAACGCCAAAGATGTAGAGATTGTTCATGTCACGACACACAGCTACTGACATGATGTGGCATCATGAAAAGAGGATCGGTGCGGAGGGCATACTTAGACATCCTGCGGATGGAACCGAGTGGAAGGAATTTGATGACATGTACCCCCGTTTCGCTGAGGACCCCCGTAATGTCAGGTTAGGTCTTGCATCTGATGGTTTTAACCTATTTGGGAATATGTACAACTCTTATAGCATGTGGCCTGTTATTGTTATTCCATATAACTTACCTCCATGGAAATGTATGAAGGATCCGTTCATGTTTATGTCATTGCTTATCCCTGGTCCACGTTCCCCTGGTAAAGATATGAATATTTACTTGAGAGCATTGATCGAGGAGTTACAAACATTATGGAATATGGGTGTGCATACCTATGATGCAGCTTTCGAGCAGTATTTTCAGATGCATGCTGCATTATTATGGACCATTAATGATTTTCCAGCTTATGGTTCATTATCTGGATGGAGCACTAAGGGATACATGACATGTCCAGTTTGTGCGGATCAAACACCTTTGCAACGATTACGGAATAAAATACGATACACATGGCACATGAGATTTCTTGAGTTGAGTCATCCTTGGCGGAAGAGTAAATTATTTAACGGTCAACATGAACCTCAGAGTATGCCCAGTCCATTGTCTGGATTCGACATACTTTGCCAACATCAACATCTCAAAGACAACACACAAGGTAAGCATCCTAATAATAGAGATAAAAATCGAAAATGATTACCTGAAGAGTTGAATTGGACAGGAAAGAGTATTTTCTTTGAGTTAGAATATTGGGGGACTCTGAGTTTGCGACATAATTTGGATGTAATGCATATAAAAAAAAATATTTGTGAGAGTTTAGTGGGCACACTATTCAATATTCCGGGTAAGACAAAAGACACTGTAAATGCTAGATTGGACATACAAGATCTTAGAATTCGCAGTGAATTGCATTTACAAGTCACTTCTCGATGTCATATTAAGCCACCTGCTAGTTATGTGCTTACTCAATCGGAGAGAAAATCATTATGTGATTGGCTGAAAATGGTTAAATTCCCTGATGATTATGCATCGAATATTGGGCGTTGGGTCAGAGATGATACAATAACGGGATTAAAGAGTCACGATTTTCATGTGCTTCTCGAGATGCTCCTTCATGTTGGCATTTGACCTTATCTCTCCCCGAATGTATGCGATGTCGTACTTGATTTATGTGGCTTCTTTAAACAATTATGTCAGAGAATATTAACCACACCTGTTATTGACAAACTTGAGCGAGGAATCGTGATAATCCTATGCAAGCTGGAGTGAATTTTGCCACCCGCTTTTTTTGATGTGATGGTACTTCTGGCCGTGCATTTACCGGCTGAAGCTGGAAATGGAGGTCTTGTCCATTACAGATGGATGTATCCCATTGAGAGGTACTATATATATACAGTTTTAAATATTACATTCTTAAATTTTTACTCTGCATTGAATTTAGTATTAATGCAAACTAATTGTCATATCTGCAGGGCTTTGGGAGATTACAAACAATATGTGAAAAACAAGGCGCGCCCTGAAGGGTCAATAGCTGAAGCTGTTGTAATAAGTGAAGCAATAACATTTTGTTCGATGTACATGCAGAATATTGAAACTCATTTTATTCGTCGGCCACGAAACTATGATGGAGATGCAAGTAATTCGCAAGATATCACAGTGTTCCGTCAAAATTGCAGACCATTTGGAGCAGTAGGTGTCAAATTACTAACCTTTCAGGAAGTTCAACGTGCGCATTGGTTTATATTGAGTAATTGTGATGAAGTGCAACCGTATTTAACGTAAGTTTTCTGGTGCATATATAGTATTTTTTCCATACATTAACCTAACTCATTTTGTAACACCCCAGATTATTTTTACCCATATTTTATTTTATTATTTTTGGTGGGTAGAAATTTAAGGATTAAATTTTTAAGTTTGTGGAAGTTGGAATTAAAGATGCGGTTAAGATCAAGTTTAGGGTGGCAAACGAATTTTGCCATATTAGTATTTATTTACATATATATTTACGCACACACAGATTATATAAAAAAAAAAAAAAAAGATATACTAGAGATAAGAAAGAAGGAAAGAGACAGAAAGAAAGAAAGAAAGAAAAGCAGACACGAGAGAGAGAAGATAGAGAAAAGAAGAAGAAAAAAAGAGGAAATTTAGTTTTAGTCCCGATCCGACCAATCCGTAGCTTAAACTCGACCGAGTCCTTAAGGAAAAGTGTAGATCTCGTCGAGAGGATCATTTTGGTGGTGGTTTCATCTCGGGAAACTTCCAATTTTCGGAGTAATCTCGGTAAGAAACTTTTTATGGTTTTTCTCGATTTCCCGTTGATCCGGAACTCCGATCGACAAACCGTCAGCGCCATTAGATTCGGGAGAGAGAGGGGAACGCTCGGCCGTCGGAAAATTTCCGATCGGACCGGCGCGTGAAGCTCACGCGCTCCCTTTTGTGGCGGCGCGTGAGGCCCACGCGCGGCCTGGCCAATCGGCGAGTGTCCACCACGCGCCAGATAGTATCTTCGCGCCGACTTCCCGAGTCTCCTCCGCGAATTTCAGACCATTCCGAGTAGTAATGGACCTCCGAATCTTAAATTTCGTTAGGATTGCGAGAACGACCGAATCACGTTTCTTGCATATTCTTTCATTTATTCTAGTTAGGATTATGTTCCTTATAGTAAATTCTTTTGTCTGTTAGGTGATCGTGATACCGTAAGCAGGGACGGTCCTGCTGCATAGTTTCTTTCTCAGTAGTCAGCTCACCAGGTGCGTGGATAAACTTGTAACATTGATGTTTTCAAAAGTATATAGTATGTATGTTTCTTAAATGAATTTTAAGGTAATGCATTAAATGAGTTTGTTTTCAGAAAGTTATTATTTTGCTATAAGGTATGGATCGAATATTGATTATGTGAAATCATGTGTTTGTGATATATGAGAAACTTGCATGATTTGAGATATATGAGCATGGATTTTGGAAATGATTTTTATGTTAGGATGCACCCCGTGTACTTATATGTGCCAGATTATTGCCATGAGATAGGTCTCATGTTGCCAGTTATTGCCGTGAGATAAGGTCTCACGTTGCCAGTTTGCTCGGATGCCAGTTTTGCCGTGGGGAAGCCCCATGTTGCCAGCTTTGCCGTATTGTCATGAGGTTGTGCATATAGATGAATAAACAGATTATCATTACAGAGTATTTTTGAGCAGTATGTTTTATGAGAAATGAGATTTATGATATGAGTTTTATGAGAAAAGAGATTTATGATTTCAAGTAAATGTTTGAGATATTGATTTACAGCTTATGTAATTATATATATAATGAAAGACTTGTTCGATCCACTTTGTTACTTGATTATCCACGGCACTGAGCTGTGATCCATTGCACTAAGCGTGGGCTTACCCCTCATTCCTTAACATTTCAGGGTAGCAGATTA
>SKCR01053311.1:0-45641 GCA_019454045.1 Zanthoxylum bungeanum | reverse complement strand
ATTTTGATTATCTGTGCTATAATTGTCCAGCTGGAGTTGTAGACAAATTAAAAATAAATAAATAGATTAATAAAGCAGTTTATTCAACTTCATCCTCGTTGTCAGTGGTGTGAATGAAGTTGAGAAAGTAGTTACGGCATGGAGTTTTGTTCTAATAAAATTTAGCAAACAAGGGAGACGCCTTTTATTTGTAAGATCAGGTTGGATGATGCTTCCTCATAGATGGTCATAATAGTTCCATTTTAGAACTGGTAAAATCCTTAACTCCCTGACCCATTTTGATACTTTACAACTCTTGTCATCTTTCAGTGATCAGAAAGTTATAACTAATAGATATATTTCTTGTTCTAAATTTAGAATTTAGCTGGCTACTAAACAATGAATTGGAAATCAACAGCATGCATGAAAATTCAAGAGTTTTGGTGAAAAGGTTTGACATAAAAATGTCACTCCAAAAGTAAATTGATTTAATTAATTCTAGCTTGATATAACAATCATATTGGAGAACCCCACCCATGGAAAAACATTGCTGGATTTTGTTCCAGACAGACATGTATGGCTGTCCTCTATGAAAGTATTGTGAATGTTTGTCATAACATATTTGAAATCATACTCTCAAGACCATAGACTTCTGATTAACACGATGTACTCATTACAAAGTTTACGTCCTCCCCTAGTAGGTTTTCTTCTCTCTTTAAAGGTCCAGAAGTGGCAGGTCATTGCCAGCACTTACAAGTTACTCCTTGAATCTTCAACTGTTAGTCAGATGATTGAGAGAGGTGGGAGATTTCAAGTATAAGGGAATTCAAAACATGTGCTCAAAGATTTCTGAAAACAAAGAGTTGAGAACCTCCTAGCTAGAATTCTTCTCTCTTTATAAGGGAATTCAAAGCATGTTTAGGATGGGAACATAAACATGCTTGGTGCTCCTTTAGAAATTTCAGCCATAATATCATTCTTCCAAAACCCCTGTCCATGAACCGGAGAATATTGTAATATGGATAGACCAATCGACATCCCTTGGTGGGCTGGAACAGACTTGATTGATTGAGGTACAAGTTTGTGGTTTCCACTTATAGAATCATGCTTGACAGAAATAGAAATCTCTTGATAGAGGTCCTAAAAATATGATCATGAACCCTTCAAAAGTTTTCTTTAGACTCTGAGAACCTATTGTCTGTTTGGGTATCTAGGCATGTACCAGCCTTAGAGCTCTAATTATGTTATCGGCTGAATGGTATCTTCTCAATGACAAGTCATTGTGGGACTTAGAAACTTTAGGAACCTATGGCATTTTGTAAATAAAATATGTCAACAACAAAAGACCTTAAGATGTTTTGATTTCTCCTTTTCATTGTGCTCATGATGCTAGAAGAGAATCTTTGGTGTTGTCCTTATTAGAAACAATATTGTTGGGGGCAGTAGCATATTATAAGAATACGGGATGAAAGGGTAATTTCAACAGGTTAGAAGACTGATGGCATTGCTTTAGGGTGTCAGTGGGGATAGGACTAGGGTTCAACAAAAATCCCAGCTAATCTCTTTCTCAAAGTTTGGTTCAACTCTCTTTCGACTTTTTATGAGGAAATGTTGAACCGATTAATTGCCAATAATTAAAATAAAATGGGGATGGATGGTGCTAAAAGCCTAAAACATGTGTAAAGCTAGGTCAAAAGTTTACAAAATCAAGAATATGCTACTTTTGAACTTCGATTTATAGTGGTGAAATTCTGTGGTTCTTTGGAACAAAAGTATGGATAGAGTTGGGACTATTCCTTACTTGACAACCTGAAGTTATTCATGATAATTATTTTCTTAGGGTTATAATATTAAGATTTTATGATTTTGACTTTATACTAAATTTAGTTCCAGTGAAAATTCTGGTGTATGATAGTCCACCATCTTGTAGCTAGTATACATACTTTGTGAAGTTTAGATGGTTTGCAGAGGTGAAAACCATAGCTAAAGTCAACACGTCATGGCATCTGTGATTCAAGTTAAATGTGTTGGCTATATTGTTTCTATATGATAATGGTCAATCTTTTAGACCCCGCACATTAGTTCAATTCATCTGAGATTCCTGACAATTGTAGATTCTTCTTTTTCTGTTTCTGAAAATTTGAGGACAGTATGTTTTGGCCCACTAACCGTTACGTGCCTCCATCCATTATTCTTTTTGGCTATTCAAGCACTGAATATGGTCTCTATCACGCTTGAAAACATGGATGCATTCATTGTTATGCCACTATATTATCAATGTTTACTGTCCCATTACATTCTGGTAGTGTATCGGTAACCCTTGACAGTTTATTGCTGCATGCGACTTGTTTAAGTTCTCCTGTATAATTTGCAGTTTCCTGTTTCTGTGCCTTGGCAAACCCGAAAATAGTTGCTTTGTTTTGGGACAAAGGGCCAACAAATACTATCTTTGACTTTGATACTAAGCTTCTGCTCATGGGACAATTGAAGATGTCGAACTAACAGTTAAGGTCCCCTCTTTTTTTTATTTTTATTTTTATTTATTTTTTGTTTTTTTTTTGGCAGGTTCAACTGTTTTCATTTTAAGTCGTAATTTTGTTGAGTTCTGCATCTTGGGTACAGACAACTTTCCAAGGACTCTGCTGATGTATTTATCGAACATACCTTCTTCCCTTCCCAATTACTTTCCTACTATCATTTGTAATTCTCACCAATTCAACAAGACTGTCATAAACAACAACTTGCTATATGTAGCCTGTGAGCAGCCCTCCAAAGAGAACTGCACAGTCAATTCCACCGAATTTGATGCTATGATTCAAAGTGGAGCAATCTTTGCCTCTCAATTCCGGTTTGATGATCCTGTGCTTGACCGCATTGACAGAGAAATTTTGAATCGCAGTCCCGGCAATGTGGTACCTGGGGGGTGGTGCTTAGGTGAGCCCGGAAATAACATGTGTTCTGTTTGGGGTGATGCAGATATTTTGAGGCCTGGTCCAGGATCAAGACTACTCGAAAATCATCTCATTAAGTTGCTTTCGGATGGTAAATTTCGGTCGCAGCAATGCATACTCGAATGATACTCTTCCCATTATCCTAACTTGGAGAAAATAAAAAAGAAAAGGAGAGAATGAAGGTAAACGATGGCCAGTTTGAGCTTTCTTTCACCATTTCAAACAATTGTGAATAGTAAACTTCCACTGCCCATACTAACAGGACCATGTTTTTTCTCATTCAAGGTAAGATTATTGTAAAGGTGACATCAAATCCGCAGGGTTCCTCTGCTACTGTAATGTTGTATCCATGGTACTTAATTATTCAATTGAATGATGTAATGTTTCCGGTTCATGTTCTTGCGATTTTGCAGGATGTGGATGTATCGCACATGAGTGAACTGTTAATTTGTATCAAGTGCTTACCTATTTACTTGGAATCACTGTTTTGACTTTCCATTGCAGTATTTGTTGGCAGTTGTTTTTATGTTCTCATTTGTGTTTTCCTTTGTTTTGGTTTTGCAAACGGTTGATGCATAATGAAAAACTTGTTAAAAGGCATTGTTTTCCTGCAGTACAAAGGGGTTTCAAATCCAGATTTACAGACCAGTAAAGAAAATAGAGAAATACTTGTATAGGTCAGACATACTAGCTCAGTATGCTCAGCATACTGAGGTGATATATTGGCCAATCATTTTTTGCCATTTGGTCCTATAAATATTTTAATCTGGTGGATTTAAAGAAAAAAAAGTGGTGAGATCCACTACTTGATTTACTATGTGAACTATTCTGTTAAATGGCAGCGAGTGATTGATGAGATATACCACTCACTAAGTTGAGCGGGTATGCCCGATCTACACAAACATTTCTCAAGAAATTGGCATTAGCTACTGATGTCTCAAAAGTTTTCAGGGCTGTCATCCAGTTGTTTCTCATCTTCAATATCTACTTCCAAGATTTCCTGGAAACCAAGAATGGCTTGCCATTAATAAAACAGAAACATATCTAATCACTTTCTCAAGCTAATCTATCGCTTGATACAGAAGATTTTTTTAAAAAAATGACTTACTGGGATCCTCTGCTTCATATAATTGGCAATTCTTGCAAGAACAGTTGAACGTTTGTGCCAAAACCGACCTCTCAGGCTAATCTTAACAAAAGGTCCATCAACTTCAGCTAGTTCAGCCACTCCTAAGATTTTATTTCTTAAAATCTTTATCAGTGCATCAAGCAAAACGTTAAATTTATAAAGATTTCAACCCATAATCTAACTTAAAAGGTGTCACCTGTCATGCCAACAGAAGTGTCGAAGAGCTGAGCAAGCTGCAAAGTCAGACACCATAGTTATAATTTGCAAGAAGATTGTCAATGAAAATACTAAAAAAAAACAAAAATTCGTATCTCCCGTTATCCTATTAGAATAATTTATGGTTACTTGCCTCGACACGAGCATCGGCTATGACCTGTCTAAGATTGTCCTCTGTCAAATCTAATGGTGGAACTCCTCCTCCTGCTGCTGCTGCCGTTATTGTTAAAAATCTCCTGTCCATGCTTGTGCTTAACAAAATTGGCTTCTTCCTGTTCAATCTTTGTTGGGGGCAGTGCGTTATATGTTTATTGAAGGCATTACTATGATTACATGTTGATAAGACTTTTCTAGGGATACAGTAATGGTGACAGTGGAGAAGAAATGTCTCCATTGGCACACCCACTTTTGCTGCCAAGCTTGTAACAATGTAGTATTTTTGGACTAAATCATTGTGAAGATAGAAAATGATGGAGGTGGAGTGCTGACGTGGCAAATTCTGGACCAACCAGCAGAGTCATGCTTGTAACTACGAGAAAAAATTAATTAAGGACGGACTTTATAGGACCATCCAGTTCATAAATGACATATGTTTCAGTATTTTTCTCTTAACTACTAGTATTTTTATTGGTTATAGGGATAAATATGTAATTTTATATTATTACATTGATTAATAAAATTGAAAGTTTATTTATAAGTATTGTTTATAAATAATTTTGACCACTTATAATATAAAGTTCTTAGAATAACAGTTAAAGGAATTAAATTAAGTTTAATTTATGAGATCTCATTTGTTCGTGTCCTACCCATGCCACAAGATCTCTAAACAATGATTTGTGTGTGAATTATCCAAGTTAAGTTGTGGAATACTTACATTGGTTGGGTGAAATTTCCAAAAATTCCTCTCGATGTAGAAGCTCCAAACTTAGAAGATGAGTTCCAAACTCTTGGGTGAGTTTCCCTATCACCTTGATTGACTCCCAAAGTGCTAGCTTTAACAAATTTTGAAGCAAAATCTTCCCCACCAACTAAAGAGAAATTCGGCCAAGAGAGGTAATGAGAGAGATGAGTGAATAGTAATGGTTTACTTGGTTGTTGTGTGCTTTAAAGAGTTCGATAAATATTGACAACCACTTCCACCATCTTTTGACAAGTTGATGTAAGTTAAATGGGTCCCACCATTTTAAATTCCAAATTTAAGTTGGCTCACACAACTAGACTTTGGGCCCGCGTTTGTTTAATCCGATTAAACGAATTTTCCGTCGCTAAATAATTAAATCCAATTTAATTAAATAATTATGCCTATCAAAATTATTGCGATAGTCGCTTACGAATTAATTCCAAATTCATTCGTTCGCTTGAATTAAAATCCAATTTTAATTCCGTATTGAAATCCAATTTCAATTAATATATCTGATATATTATTTTTGCCTAAATAAATAAATTAAATAGAAAAATCCAATTTAACTATTAAATTTATTTTGTCGATTAATTCCAAGTTAATCGCGTTCTCTTTCTGTACGAATTTAATCCCAGATAAATTCTTGCCGCAATTAATCCCATATTAATTTTCTCTCTCATAATTAATCTCAGATTAATTCTGTTCGAGTCAAATATCATTGGTGAATCTATGGGAAGCAACCCAAGAGATTCCTGGATATGTTGGCCGTAACTACGGTCATCGGACTATCCGAACACGTGCGTACCCCGTACCATATTCTCACCGATTTACAAGACATGGTTGGCTTCTAGCAAAGCACCGTGCCTACCCAATTCTCCAGAAATATTCAACGAGGAATATATAATCTGTATCAGGCGTAATATACAAAGTATTGCGTAATATGATCCAGTATCAGATGTCAGATGCTAGGCATAGGGCTGGCTCTGTGTCTGCCCCGTACGAAGCATATATCGGATCCCGCGTAACTAGTCTCTGTAATCGGATAATCATGACCTAGTCATACTATCCCGATATCTGCAGCATTTAAAAGTACTAGTACCGTATCTTGTGTGACCATCATCTCCATATGACTGAAGTGATACTCTCATCTTGACATCACACCCAATACACTACGATTCTCAGTAAACCCAGCAGAGGCGTACACAGAACCATTTAAAGGTCCGGACGACCTAAACCAAAGCAAACTGATTGTCGCAAGTAATAGCGATGCAAGTCTCAGGTTAAAGATCACATACACCTACCCTGATTCAGATTCCCATAGACAAATAGTCATAATACTAATGAGACTCCGATGGGTCTATCCAGAGCGAAGCTGTTCCTGGTCCAACAGCTAACAGAACCTCTTATCACACTTGCATAAGTATCCAATACTTAAATAAATGAGAACTATGTCGTTAAGCTTCCATAACGCGCACAAGTGTAATACTAGTATATTCCACATTATAAATGTACAGTCTCGATAATACTACGATTAGGGATATTTAATGATTAAACCGTTCGTGGATTAATATTGTCTCATATCTTATTAATTCGGTTTAACCATATGGACTTTTATCATTTATATATCCAAGTAATCCAATTACAAAATGATAAAATAGCAATTTCCTTTGTCACAAAGTTAATTTGTACAAAAACACCATGTTCTTTACAACTAGTGATGTTATGGGTCATAATTGTCCAACACCGTCATTCTTAAACGTTCCCGATTGTATGATTATCAACATTAGGACATTGATAAATCCAATTTAGATCGGCATATGTTATGTGTGCTTCTTTAGCGAAGGAATGTAGCTGATCTCATAAGCTACTAGTGAAGGTGTCCACTTAGTCTAACAAATGGATGTTTATTGGAGAATAAATATATCGAACTCACCTGCTTGAGAACTCATATGGAGTGTTTTCTATATGTCTATGAGACTTCCCTTAGTTACGATAGTATGATCAATCCTTAGACTTGAGGTCTCAATAGTACCTTGTATGTGGATCATATAGGCTTTAACATTACGCATTCATAGTCCATAGAGAGATTGCGTATAGGGTCTTGATTGGGAAATATGAAAAATATATGAAGGTTGTGAGGGATCAATAAAAAAATTTGCCACTCTGGATAGCATAGAGTCGATATCCCAAGAGGCGTAGTTTGACATAAGTGATAATATAAGTCCATGGCCATGCCGAGTTCTGAAAGGAGTTTCAGAAACTATATATATATATCAAAGTTCTAATAGCCATGATTTAATGAAGTAGATGGTTTCCATACTTTAGAATCATTGGCGGGATAAGTTTTACTAAAGTAAGTATTATTTCTTAATTGTGGGTCATGATGCATTGCTAAATGCCGCTCTTGATCTATAAAAATTAATTTCTTAATTAAGAAATTAATTGATGATAAATTAATTAGATTAATTTATCTACACTTTTGAAGTCTATATCTATCTCCATTGCCAACATAAGAAAGAACCTAATGGGTCACATACTTTAAAGTATTGTGGAATCAATGATAAAATATGTAAAATTAAGTTTTAGAACTTAAATGAAGTAGAGAAACAAACTAGCAAAAGTATTAAGACATTCTGATCTGATCGAGGTGGAGAATATATAATCTGTGAGTTTCAAGATTTGCTTAAAGAACATATGATCATTTCACAATGGACTCCTTCAGGGGCACCACAACACAATGGTATTTTTGAAAGGAGAAATCAGACCTTGTTAGGCATGGTACGATCAATGATGTCCAATACAAATCTTCCAACATCATTCTTGGGACTAGTATTAGAAACTGCTACTTACTGTAACAGCCCGGTTCAAGTCCATGAGCATTTAATTTTGTTTTGCCTTCATTTATGCACTGAGAGCGGTATCCCTGTCATGATACCAGCATAGCGATGACTCGAAACTCTTGGTTTAGTCTCTGAAACCGGTATACAAGTGTCCAGACACTCAAAGCTAGTCTCCAGAACTGGCACACTAGTCTCACCACTTAAACCCAACCTAAAGAACCATCATTCATACATATCGGTCATTAAATAGGTCTAATGTAACATGATGGAGCTTCTAGAACTGGCAAAGTCACTTTTGCATAGCCTTTGTAACCGGTATACCGGTGTCGATACCGACGTACTAGTTAATAAAGAAATCAAGTCTTCATTGTCGAGAGAAATTTAGAAAATGGGTAGCAAGGCTTATAACTCTCATTTTCTCCATTCTTCCTCTCTCAAACACGTCTATAACCCCAAAAATTCCCTCTATTCTCCTCTACTTCAAGGCAAGATGATGGCTTCCCCCAAACAATTCTCATTTTCTTAGTAAGTATATCACTCTCTTCTATTGATTTCTTTTATCATGCATCTCTAAGTTTTGTTTTTGAAAACCCATGAAACCCTAAGATTAGGAACTGAATCATATGGCATGATTGCGTTTAAATAAGTGATTATTCATACAAGAATTGATGACTATGATATGGATTGAGCATTAATTTAATTAAAATAATAAATTTGAAATGGATCTTGTATGCCAAATTTTAGGGGTGTGGTAAATGTTTGGAAATTAAGGCTTAGTGGAATTATTTATGGTAATCATGAATTGGCTTTGTTATGAAAATATGGAATTTACATTTGTTATGATTGAGGTTGTGTATGTGTCGGGGGGCGTGAGATGCCTAATTTTTGGTGGAGTGTGTTGTTGTAGTATTGGATGTGAAATGGTTTGTGTTGAAAGCTTGAATGGTATACATGTTAAATACAAGATTATTTTTTTTTAGAATCTTTGGAAACTCCGCTGCCAAACTACCATTTATGGGCTTAGGCGGAGCAGGTAAAACCCCCGGCTGTCCCAAGCTCTTACAAGAAACACACTCCCTAGATTCGAACCCAAGACCTGAAGGTCATATCCTGAGCCCTACACTACCAAGCCAAGCCCATTGGGGACGTTAAATGCAAGATGATATGGTGTATTTACGGAAATTACGATTTTTGGATCGAATTGGAGCTGTTGCCGCTTTAGAAATTTTCTGACATATGTAAAAATCATTAGGAGCGTACGCTATCTCACCTTCGCTAAGGATATAAGTAAATACTTTCACTTCCCCAGTAACACGAACTCATATATCATTCATGTGCATTAGTAGAATCATAAGCTTTTTTCAGGTTCTAATTATCCTTAAATTCATACTTGTAGACTCAACGCAGGAACATCCGTCTAGTTTAGCAAGACCTCATGAGCCAAAAAGCCCCTATATAGCTTTATGAGTGGATGTAGATAATTTCATGTTATATATATATTTTTTAAAGTATTTCGTAACTAAGTTGGTGTTTGTCATGATTGTTAACTTTAGAGATTTTTATAAATTACTTTCAAGTTCATGTTGAATCTCCAAGTTATAAATATGTTTACAAGCCATACATTTTTATATCAAGATTGTTTATATGAATACTACACATTTTCTAATGCCAGTAAAGTGCCACTCCCTCATGTTTAGCCACTCGGGCATGCTCAGGTTGCCTAATGATTTTAATGACCCTATTAGGCTTATTCATTTACACTTTCACGTTCCTCTGCTTACGCGGTGCTAGGTTCCCGCTAAATAGGTTTTAATCCCCCAAGCTACTATATTGGTGCGATTTTTCACGATTATGTTTTGTACTTTAAAGTTTGTAATTACGCATGACATGACATTTTCTCAGATTTTGATTTTAGTAAACTCAAGCAGGTTCACCGGTTTATTTCAAACTTATTTCTCAATCATTTATTTCAGCATTCACTCATTAGGTCGCTCCAGTAACTTACCCCATACAACTCAGCTTTTGGTTTCATGTTTAGCTCCCGATCACTTTTGATGAGGAATCCTCTTTTTGTTAGTCGGAACAGATTATATCAGATGGACACCAACTACAGTCATAGGTTCGTTCATGACATGGGTCCATTCACACATATTTTGCCATGTAGGCCTTAGGTCCAAGTTACATTATCATTGTGAAACTAAGTGTATAAGTATATTCACTTAATGTAAGAACTTTTTATATTTATATGGTGGAAATGTATGATTTTCAAATGTTATCACATTAGTCGATTATGTATAATATGCATACTGTTGGAAAATTATGACCCATAGCGTCACTATTTGTAAAAGACATTGTGGTTTTTGTACAAATTAACTATGTAGCAATGGAAATTGCATTTTATCATTTTGTAATTTGATTACTTAAATATATAAATGATAAAAGACCTTATGATTAGTTCCGGATTACAAGATATGAGACAATATCAATCTATAACGGTTAATCATTAAATATTCATAGTCGTAGTATTATCGAGACTGGACATCGATAATGCGGAATAGACTAGTATTGCACTTGTGCGTGTTATGGAAGCCTAACAATATAGTTCTCATATATTTAAGTATTGGATACTTATGCAAGTGTGATAGGAGGTTGTGTTTACCGATGGTACGGAAACAGCTTCGCTCTGGATAGACCCCGCGGGATCCCATTGGTAGTATGACTATTTGACTATGGGAATCCGCATCAGGATAGGTGTATTTGGTCTTAACCTGAGACTTGCATCGCTAGTACTTGCGACAATCAATACGCTTTGGTTTTGGTCGTCCAGGACTTTAACAGGTTCTGTGTACGCCTCTTCTGGGTTTATTGAGAATCGTAGTATATTGGGTGTGATGTCAAGACGAAAGTATCACTTCAGTCATATGGAGATGATGATCACGCAGGGATACAAAACTGGTACTCTAATTGGTTGCAACCATCAGGATAATATGACAAGGTGATTATCCGATTAAAGAGACTAGTTGCTTGTGATTCGATATATGCTTCGTACGGGTCAGACACTATTCCAGCCCCAGGCCTAGCATGTGACATCCGATACTAGATCGTAATACGCAATACTACGTATACTACACCTGACATGATTATATATTCCTTTAAGAATATTTCTGGAGAATTGGGTAGGCACGGTGCTTTGCTAGAAGCCAACCATGTCTCGTAAATCGGTAAAAATGTAGGACGATGTACGTACGTGTTCGGATAGTCCGACGACCTAATTTACTGCCAATATATCCAGGGATCTCATGGGTCGCTTTCCGAAGATTCACCGATGACGTATGATTCGAATATAATTAATCTAGGATTAATTACGAAGAGAATTTATTTGGGATAAAATTATATTAGAAGAGAGAGAACAGTTAATTTTGAATTAATCGATAAAATAATATATTCGATATATTAAACGAAATTAGATTTCAACGGGGAATTAAAATTGGATTTTAATTCGGGCTAACGAATTAATTTAGGGGAAATTTTTGTTGCAAATATTTCCTTATGCTAGCACATTAAAGAATCATCTAAGGTGATAGGGAAACCTATCATTGAGCTTGGAATCAACCACAAAGCTTGGAGCTTGGATTTCAATTCAAAGGAGGAGCTTGGCCGAAACTTCAAGGAAGTATTTTCTTTGTGTTCAACGCATCCAACATCCGTTCTTTGTAAGTATGATTCCGCCATTCTTACTTTTGTATTCACATGTTTCATTGCTTAAATTGATCTTGGGACACCTTAGAAATCCCAACAATGGTATCATGGAGCCTATTTGAGCATGAAATTTGATTAGGATTCTTAACATAAAATTTGGGTATTTTTGATTTGAGCATGTTTTAATCAAATTGTTTGTTTGAGTATGCTTGTATGCTGATAACTAGTTATGCATGATCAATTTTAAGAAAAATTAATTGGATTAATTTTCCCCAAATTCATTGTGTTGGCCGAATGCTATATGAAACCCTAGGTCATGGTATTTTTTATTTTTTGATCATTGGATGAGTTTAAAGACATGGATATATTGATTCGTGATTCAATCGGATTGAAATCGGAATCAGATATAAAATCTCTACAAATGTCATGACTATGTAAGCATGGAATAAGTTGATTTTTTGTTTCAATAATGTTGGACATGTATTGATGATGAATAAGCATGATTAATTGATTAAATTGATATTTTGGAAATGTTAATTTAGATAATTAATTAATGTAATACACTTTAATTAATTAAATTATGAAATTTGGAATTT
Source organism: Zanthoxylum bungeanum (assembly GCA_019454045.1). Classification (NCBI taxonomy): domain Eukaryota; kingdom Viridiplantae; phylum Streptophyta; class Magnoliopsida; order Sapindales; family Rutaceae; genus Zanthoxylum; species Zanthoxylum bungeanum. Next base: position 33,330 of record SKCR01053311.1, on the reverse strand, counting down.
TAGAATTTGATTAATTGGGTTTAATTTAGAATTGGGCTTACAATGTTGTATTTGGGCCTAATGGGCTTGGTTGGGCCAAGTTGGTTTAGGTCAATTGGATTGGATCCAAATTAGGCCTAAACCATTCCATTAAGTCCAAATATGACAAATGAGCCTTTTATGTTTAATTGGGCCTAATGGGCCGAAATTGGTTTCTTGGCAAATAGGGCAATTCCTTAATTGGGCTTTGGTATTTGGGATTGACCCATATTGACCAAAGTCCATGCCTTAAGAAATTAATTGAAAGCCCATTGGACTTTAATTAAATGACATTGGATGTTAATTGACCAAAGTCCATGCCTTAAGAAATTAATTGAAAGCCCATTGGACTTTAATTAAATGACATTGGATGTTAATTGGGCTTTGAGACCCATTTAGATTAGATTTGGAATCTAAGTCGTAAAGGCGCATTAAAAGTGTAATTATTTAATTTGGAATTAAATATAGAATTAGTATTGAATACGAATTAAATTAGATTTAAATTGTAGTTCAATATAATTCAAGAATTCGTACTTCGAGTACTTATTCTTAAACGAGTTGGACTCGCGCAAATCAAATCGTTGTTTGAACATTGGATGATCACTTTATTCAAAGATTAATTAATTGGATTAGATTGGTTGAATAACATGCTTTGTGTGAATACATGGATGTGTTGAATGAATAATGTATATCAGATGGATATTAGAAGGGAAAGGGCAATTTTGGAAATTGTTGTAAATTTAGAATTTATTAAATTGAACCTGCGTGTCCAGCCTGATCTCTCGATTCTTTGTAATTCTCTTCTCACCTAATTCCCCTCAATGTTAATGAGGTTTCTCTAATTGTATTATGTAATTGGGTAGAAGTTAGAATAATGCTAACGGGGAGAGGAAATGGAGTGATTTGTTCTAGGAATAATCTTTGAGATATCCATCCGCATATCATTATTAATTTATTTTCGCGCCTTATTATGCTTTTAGAATGCATGCTTAAGGGTGTATGATGAGACCTAATCAAAGATAATAAATTGGTTGCCAATTTACGCGAAAAACCCTCCTCAAATATTAAGCGTTTTCCTTCCATTGGTGATTCTTACTCAAGATCCAAGATTGGCACTGATTTGTTGGCCAAAGTCAAGACCTTTGTCCATCGTGAATGTGTTTGGATCATGAAGGCTTTGTTCCGTATCGTATGTCTTGTCCAAGTTGTGATTTTTTGGCCAAAATCAAGATCACTTCTTGTCCATCGACATCGATTACGAAGATTTCCAAAGTCAATGGGTTCCGCTTAACTGGAATCATTAAGCTTATTGTGCTAAAGCCAAGGCTTAGTTGATTCAGAGGAAAAGGTTAGGAAAATATATTGGATATATTGGCATATATATTGTATATATGTTTCGGACTTGGAGGTCCACCTACCGGATCTAGGAATTGGATGAAATCCAATTGATTTTAGAGATCTACCTAGTTAAATATCATACAGCTTGTTGGCCAAAGTCAAGGTTGTGTGTTATTTAATGGGATCCTAGCCCACTAGGAAACTAGGTTTCCCGAGTACTCAACAGAGGGTTAGAGGCTCGCCGAAAAATAGTGGGAGGCTAGTATTGAATTTGTAATTTCGTTCAAATACTTAGCTTTACGCGCTTTCAAATTATTTCGTCAATTATATTTATTAGTTGGACTAATATTTTATTATTTTTCTTGTAACAGTTAGACTGTACCCTACATCGTTAATTGAATAGTTGGACTATTGTGATTAAGATGACATGAAAGTTAAGCATTAGGGATATTATCATGGGCGATAATGTCTTTAATGGCATAAACTTTCCAAACTGGGATATGAATCTCAGGATTGTCCTTGGATCCGAGAAGTTGCTCTACACTATAGAGAGACCTCTTGGGCCTAAGCCTCGACCTGATCAGTTGCTTGAGCTAGAGCTTTGGAAGACTCATAGCGATGACAACTCGACTGCTCAATCGGTAATGCTTGCTGCTATGACTCCGTAATTCAATGGTCAGAACAAGGGATTGGATCCCTATGAGATAATGGCAAAGTTGCATGATCTTCACTGATCTAATCTTAGATCACAAAGATATGAGTTGCAGAAGAATCTCTTCAGCGCTCGCATGTCAGATGGTATGTCTGTTGAGCACCATGTGTCACAAGTGATTGCTGACATTGAGCAGCTCGGACAGATGGGCATTGTCTTCGAGGCTGAGACTTCAATAGATTTGATCTTACAGTCTCTCCTCGACACTTGGAGTGGGTTCATCATGAACTACAATATGATGAACCAAGAACAAACTCTTGGAGAGTTGATGTCCACACTGCGTGAAGCAGAAAAAGAGCTTCAAAAGAGCAAGAAGTGCGAGACGCACTTCGCTTCAACATCTCAGACTCCGAGGGCTTGGTCCAAGGCGACTGAAGGTGTAAAGAAGAAGAAGAAGGAGAAGAAGAAGAAGAAGAAAGGCAAGGCCAAATCGTCAAAACCTTTTGGGAAGGGTAAGGACAAATCCCAAGATGTATGTCTGCAGTGCGCCAAGCGGGGTCACTGGAAGCGTGACTGCCGTGAGTATAAGGCACACATGAAGGAAATCAAAGCGGGCAAGGCACCGGCTTCAGGTATGTTTGTTATAGAAATAAAATGTCTACTACTAGTTTTAAAAATTGGATTTTTGATTCTGGTTGTGGCACTCATATATGTACTGATGTGCAGGATCTGCAGATTAGCAGGAGACTGGCCTCAGGAGAGATTGAACTCTGCATTGGAAATGGGACACGAGTCGCCGTTTTGGCCGTTGGCACTTTTGTTTTGGAACTGCCCTCGGGGCATGTACTTAAACTTACAGACTGTTATTATGTACCTAGTTTGACTAGGAATATTATTTCTGTATCTATGTTAGCCCAATGTGGGTATACTTTTGTATTTAGAAACACTGGGTGTTTTATGTATAAAAATGATATGGAGATTTTCACTGCTGATGTAAATAATGGTCTTTATATTTTGAATATGAATCAATCTCAAACATATAATGTAACAAACAAAAGGCTTAAAGTAAATAACAAAGATGAAACTTACATGTGGCATTGTCGTCTGGGACACATAAACATGACACGTATATCCACACTTTCGAAGAGTGGGTACGTAGACGGATTTGATCCAAATTCATATGACGTCTGCGAATCTTGTTTATTAGGCAAAATGCCTAAATCACCTTTTAGCGGTAAGGTAAAGGTGCACGTGCCACCGAACTGTTAGCCCTCGTTCATAGTGACGTATGTGGGCCCATGTCTAGCCAGGCTAGAGGTGGATATGAATATTTCGTAACCTTTACGGATGATGCATCACGTTATGGTTATGTGTATCTTATGAGACACAAGTCGGAAACCTTTGAGAAATTCAAAGAGTTTCGACACGAAATAGAAAAAACTACCGGCAAAAGTATTAAGACATTACGGTCGGACCGTGGTGGCGAATACTTAAGCAATGAGTTTCTTGATTACTTGAAAGAATATGGTATTCTTTCACAGTGGACTCCTCCCGGAACACCGCAATTAAACGGTGTGTCCGAACGGAGAAACCGAACTTTGTTAGACATGGTAAGGTCTATGATGAGTCGCACAGAGCTACCTATTTCCTTCCGGGGATATGCATTGAACAATGCAATACTTATTTTGAATAAGGTTCCGTCAAAGTCTGTTCAACATACTCCATATGAAATATAGACAGGAAAGAAACTGAGTTTCTCATTCCTGAAGAATTGTGGTTGCTAGGCATACGTCAAACGTTTGGAAGGTACCAAACTAGAACCCAAAACGGATAAATGTCTATTTGTAGGATATCCTAGGGAAACCAAGGATATTACTTCTATCACCCACAAGAGAACAAAGTATTTGTTGCTCTACATGCGGTTTTCCTTGAGAATGAATTCCTAAATGCAGTGATAAGTGGGAGGAAAGTAGAACTCGATGAAAATCGAGTGGAGTGATACTATTCCTGGCACAGAATCCTTAACGGAACATGAACAGTCCATCAGGGATGAGACTGTATCACAATCTTCGAATACACAAGAACCGCGTAGGTCGGAGAGAGTCAGAAAACAACTTGAGAGGTATGAGTTTCTGATCTCACCTCATGTAGATATTAATCTTATTGAGGAAGACGAACCGGCTACATATGAGGAAGCGATACAAGGTATCGACTCCGGTTTATGGCAAGATGCCATGTATTCCAAAATGGATTCCATGTACACCAACCAAGTTTGGACACTGGTTGATACACCAGAAGGCGTAAAGCCTATTGGTTGCAAATGGGTCTTCAAGAAGAAGACTAACATGGATGGCAACGTACAAAGCTAGGCTTGTAGTGAAAGGGTATCGTCAACGACATGGTGTCGATTACGACGAAACTAACTCACCCGTTACCATGATTAAATCCGTTAGGGTAATACTTGTTATTGCTGCATATTTCGATTACCAGATATGGCAGATGGACGTCAAAACCGCTTTCCTTAACGGAAACCTTTTGGAGGATGTTTATATGCAACAGCCTGACGATTTTGTCGTACCAAGACTTTCAAAGAAGCTTTGTAATTTAAATCGATCTATTTATGGATTGAAGCAAGCATCGCGTTCTTGGAACCAACGTTTTGATGAGATCATAAAAGAATATGATTTCGTTCAAAACGAGGATGATCCTTGTGTATATAAGAAGGTTAGTGGGAGCGCACTGACATTCATTGTCCTTTACGTTGATAATGTATTGCTTATTGGCAATGACATTCCCATTTAACGTCGTGTGGTGAAAGCTTGGCTTTCATTAAAATTCTCCATGAAAGATCTGGGAGAAGCAGCCTTTATTCTAGGAATAAAGATCTACCGGGATAGATATAGAAAGCTGCTTGGACTCTCCCAGAGCACGTACATTGACAAATTATTGAAGAGATTCAACATGGATCAGTCCAAGAGGGGACTGTTGCCAGTGTCACATGACGTCACTCTATCTAAGGACATGTGTCCTAAAACTCAAGATGAGAGAGACAACATGAGTCGGATACCGTTCGCCTCGGTAGTCGGATCGATCATGTATGCCATGATATGTACGCGACCTGATGTCTCGTATGCTTTGAGCATGTGTAGTCGCTATCAGGCCGATCCAGGTGATGGTCACTGGATGGCGGTTAAGAATATCCTTAAGTATCTTAGACGAACTAAGGATGCTTTCTTAATCTATGGAGATGGAGAACTTGAGGTAACTGGGTATACCAATGCAAGTTTCCAAACCGATAAAGACGACTGTAAGTCGCAATCCGGGTACATATTTTGTTTGAATAACGGAGCAGTAAGCTGGAAATCTTCCAAGCAAGAGACTGTTGCTGATTCAACAACAGAAGCAGAGTACATTGCTGCAGCTGAAGCAGCAAAAGAGGCAGTTTGGATCCGTAAATTTCTAATTGGATTAGGAGTAGTTCCGTTAGCAGCTGAGCCCGTTCCATTGTATTGTGACAATAATGGGGCTATAGCGCAAGCTAAGGAACCGCGGTCTCATCAACGATCCAAGCATGTTCTTCGACGTTTCCATCTGATTCGTGAGATCATACATTGTGGCGATGTGAAGATCGAGAAGGTCGCATCAGAGGACAACATTGCAGATCCGCTGACGAAAGCTATTCCTCAGTAAAAGTTTGAGTGACCTGTACATAGTTAAGGTGTTAGATGCTTGAGTGACTGGCTATAGGCCAAGTGGGAGATTGTTGGACAATTATGACCCATATCGTCACTATTTGTAAAAGACATTGTGGTTTTTGTACAAATTAACTATGTAGCAATGTAAATTGCATTTTATCATTTTCTAATTTGATTACTTAAATATATAAATGATAAAAGTCCTTATGATTAGTTCCAGATTACAAGATATGAGACAGTATCAATCCATAACGGTTTAATCATTAAATATCCCTAGTCGTAGTATTATCGAGACTGGACATCGATAATGCGGAATAGACTAGTATTGCACTTGTGCGTGTTATGGAAGCGTAACATCATAATTCTCATATATTTAATTATTGGATACTTATGCAAGTGTGATAAGAGGTTGTGTTTAGCGATGGTACGGAAACAGCTTCGCTCTGGATAGACCCCGCAGAATCCCATTGGTAGTACTTGCGACAATCAATACGCTTTGGTTTTGGTCGTCCAGGACTTTAGCAGGTTATGTGTACGCCTTTTATGGGTTTATTGAGAATCGTAGTGTATTGGGTGTGATGTCAAGACGGAAGTATCACTTCAGTCATATGGAGATGATGATCACGGAGGGATACAAAACTGGTACTCTAATTGGTTGCAACCATCAGGATAATATGACAAGGTCATGATTATCCGATTAAAGAGACTAGTTGCTTGTGATATGATATATGCTTCGTACGGGTCAGACACTGTTCCAGCCCCAGGCCTAGCATGTGACATCCGATATTAGATTGCAATACACAATACTACGTATACTACACCTGACATAGATTATATATTCCTTTAAGAATATTTCTGGAGAATTGGGTAGGTACGGTGATTTGCTAGAAGCTAACCATGTCTCGTAAATCGGTAAAAATATAGTACGAGGTACGTACGTGTTCGGATAGTCCGACGACCTAATTTACTGCCAACATATCCAGGGATCTCATGGGTCGTTTCCCGAAGATTCACTGATGACGTATGATTCGAACATAATTAATCTAGGATTAATTACGAAGAGAATTTATTTGGGATAAAATTCTATTAGAAGAGAGAGAACGATTAATTTGGAATTAATCGATAAAATAATATATTCGATATATTAAACGAAATTAGATTTCGACGTGGAATTAAAATTGGATTTTAATTCGGGCTAACGAATTAATTCACGAGCAATGTGAATAGTAATTTTGCTAGGCATAATTATTTAATTAAATTTGATTTAATTACGTCGCAACAGAAAATTCGTTAATTCGAAATTAACGAACCCGAGCCTGGAATGTGTTTGCGGGCCCACTCGAATTTTGAATTTAAGTGGGGCCCACAAGTCACATTGCAAGTCACTTTAGTGATGGAAGTCAAATCACCTTTTTGTGATTGACATCCAGTCACTATTCATAATGGGAGTAGTTGGATGCCTTATTACTTTTTTCCCTCCAATTTGCTTTATGCTTTTTGGAAAAGCATATACCAAATTTTGTGTGAGACTTACGAGTTTAGTTTTTGAAAAACAAAACAAAAAGAAATTGAAAAAGCTCTCTCTCCCTCTCCATCTCTCTTGGCCGAAACCTACAAGGCAATTAGGGGAAATTTTTGTTGCAAATATTTCCTTATTCTAGCACATTAAAGAATCATCTAAGATGATAGGGAAACCTATCTTTGAGCTTGGAATCAACCACAAAACTTGGAGCTTGGATTTCAATTCAAATGAGGAGCTTGGCCGAAACTTCAAGGAAGCAAATTTTTTGTGTTTAACGCATCCAACATCCGTTCTTTGTAAGTATGATTCCGCCATTCTTACTTTTGTATTCACATGTTTCATTGCTTAAATTGATCTTGGGACACCTTAGAAATCCCAACACATACAAGTTCATTCGTAAATAAATAGGTTATGTTATTAGTCCTTTCATATATTGCATATTCAGGTCATAGGCTTAGGGATAATTACATTATCTCTTACTGGTCACATCATGGATATATTGGGATAGGATAAAGTTGGTATCAGAGCACGATTTTATAGGTATATGACTACAATGGTAGAGCTATAATATTTTACATAATAAGTATGTTTGGGATTCTCGTATGTAAGCCATCACCCTTTGTCGTTCCATCGACTCAAAATAGGTCTTTCAATCCTTGATGATATTATTTTTTGTATATTCTTTGTTCCTTAACCATTTCCTTGATTTCGATGTAGACATTCATGGCCCCTAAAAAGATGTATGCCTACTAGAGCTAACCCAACTACGTATGCCTCTAACCAAAACCTAGTGGAACCTCGCGATTCAGTAGAGGAGTCGGGGCCAGCCTAGGATGTGGGTAATTTGGCATGAGATGTACGATATATGCGATAATCCATGGATAGGTTGGTGGAATTACTCTCCCGGCAAAAACAGCAGCAACCTATACCATCTCCTACAGAACTGATCGGTGAAATCACACATGTAACGCAAGTAGTATAAAAATATCGATCCCACGAGGACTTAATTTCTACTGTTGTTATCAATTATTGATGCTAAATATTTACGGGAATCTAATTAAAGGGAGAATGTAATGATTGTTTGATTGGTTGGTTGAATGTGGATTTGCTAAATAAATAAATAAATAAAAACACAAAAGAAAATTCTAAGGAAAATAAACAAAAGACACAAACATCTAGGGTTGCGATTTCACACAATATTATTCTAATGATGAATTGATTCTCTTATATATGCATAATAAATCAGTCTGTTAACCTGGAACACGAAGATATGCAAAAGCCTCTTCCGATGGTCAAATGCAAACACCCAAAGTAACCTATTTAACTATATTCCTATGTTAACCAAGTTATCTGAATTCATTAAGTTCAAGTTCCAATTGTGGCTACCCCCGCCCGGCATGTATATGTCTATCCTGTAAGGAAATCTACCTAAGGGACATCTACCCCAAGATGAGATCGTGAGCTATTGAATCTAAGGCTAAAACCTAAAATCCATTTTCCAAGTTCATTTTAAGTTTACCATATCAATCTTATTAGTGGCCAATTAATAAGAATCATTAAGCTTAAGATTCAATAAACAAACATAAGTATTAAACATAATATAATTAAATCAATTATTAAACTCATGAATATTGTGCTTCATCAATTCCCTAGAACAAAAATAAAATGCAAGGGGTTAGGGGATCTACCTTTAATATTTCAAATGTAGAAATCTCACTTTATTATAATATAGAAATTATCAGTGTTACCCAATTAAGTCAAACTAGCCATAAAAGGCGGTGTTATTATTTGTCCATAAACTAGCTATATAGGCAGTAATCACCTGTCACCTAAAGACCGACCATATAGGCGATGTCACATTATGTCAAATAAATAAAACTAGCCATTAAGGTGGTATCAACTTTAATCCATATTATTAAATTACAATTTCCATATTATAAACTAAGTGAGATTAATCTACCTTATCATATTAAAGGTTTCACCCTTCCCCTAGCGGAAATTAATTACTTAAACATAAAAGAAAAAAAAAACACTCAAACTATGATTACTACTAAAAATGAAAATAAAAATACATTACAAAACTACTAAATAAAACACACACGATACAATCCTTAATTCTTTTTCAAGAAACCAAGGAAAGTATGAAATTACAAATGAAATGGCTTGGTATTTATAGGCAAAATTTTGCCTCCATCAATTTCTCCACAAATTTCTCCACTAATTTCTCCACCAAACATGGCACCAAAAATGGCACAAAACATGGAACCAAACATGGCACAAAACATGGCACCAAATCCTCCACCAGCATGTTTGGTGGAAGTTTGACAATTTTCCTTATTTTCCTTATTTTATTTTTTATTTATTTTTTGTTTTGAAAATGACTTTAATAATTACACATAACACACTTACGAATATTTTATCAATTTCGGTCATGAAAAAATCAGAATTCGAAATTATTATGAATGTCAAAGTTATAGCTCTTTGAGTCTTCTTTAATCTGGAACTTGAATCACCTTAATCCGATATCAGAATAAAACATTATGGTCAAAATACGAAAATTATGCAAAGTTGAAATTTCCGAAATTGTACTTTGTTAGAATGCCATTTCAAGTTTCCAACCTCCAAAATTCAAATGCCAAGTCCAATTTTTGCCCTTATTTGTTCCATATTTCTTCCTGAATTATTCCATTGAGTCCCGATTTTATTTTATCTGTAAAATAAACAAAAACACATCAAAACGTTCATAAAACTCGGTAAACTATACAAAATATTACTTCAAAGAGGCGATAAATATTGATATATTTTCCGCTCATCACACCCCAAACCTAACATTTTGCTAGTCCTCGAGCAAAACAAACAAAATAAAATAAAATAAAATAAACAACTGATACTAAATTAAACTAAGCCACTTTTGTAGGGATCACGATTAAATTTAGCGTATGCAACAAACCTTTAAACCCATAGGTGTCCCTAGTGGACGAGTTATAGTCTCGTGAGGACTTACATTGACGATACCCACAAACGTCAATGAAATGTACACAAAAGCAAAAAGAAAAAAGAAACAAATGAAAATGAAATAAAAGAAAAGAAAATAATAACTATATATAATGTCCTTAGAGAATGTCTTGCAACAAAGTTAAAGGAACCTTCAAAATGCAAACTACAACTAAAATCCTTTCAATTGAACAAAGTATCTAAATCAGACTTTGAGTGTGTGTATGAATAGGTATGCAAACAACTTCGATTCTAAGTTATTAACTTGGTGAGTTTGTCTCAATTTTCAGTAGTTAATGGGTCAAACCAACCTGACTATCTAAAATTGTTATGTCTACTACAATATGCACAAAGTGAGGTATGTGATTTTTTTTGGTAACATCTTTAATCCATGTAGCGATCTTTAGGCCAGTGACTCCTAAACCACTTGGCTTTAGGGCACTAGGTGTTAAAACACCCCTACGGACTTAATTATTCGAATCTCAGATGTTAAAAGTTCTCCCGTTTTACGCGAACAATCTCTTCTTACTGAGGCAAGATGCCCGGTTACTAAGTAAGAACTTTTATTAATTTATCTTTTTTTTTTTTTCTTTTTTCTTTTTATTTTCTTTTTCTTTTTATTTTTTTCATCATCATACCGCAAATCATAAATAAATGTAGACATAAACATATATTCAGGCAAAAGGTCATTCATCAACCACCGATTATTTCAACTAGTCATTTTGTCATTTCCTTATTATCTAACTGCTACAAAACTATTTTTTAGTGCATATTAGTCTGACCTAGATATTAGGCTCAAAGTATAAGATAAACGTGAAATTAGCATTTATTTTTTCCTAGAACTTTTTACTAAGACAAACAATCTCATCATTAGACTATACATTTTTTTTTCATTTTTTAAAGCATGCAAAGAAATTAAAACATGCAAAACACGACATGAAAGGAATAAAAATATGCAGTAAAAGAAAAAAAATTGACGGAGAAGACAAATAAACATAAACAACCTCACCCCCAAACCTAAACCTAGCATTGTCCCCAATGCATTACAAAACGAAAGAACGATAAAGGAACAATGTTACCATGATTTCTTTTAGGGGCCATTTAAATTTTTTTTATTGGCAAAATCGAGTCATTTGACGAATATATCCACTAGGACGCGTATCAAGAGTTGACTCCTTACTCCGCCGTCTCTACTGAATTGACTTTTTAACTTCGCGATTTTGTCAAACTTTATTCCGTGATAACCCCATTTTCACTGATTTTCTTTGCCTTAAGTGCTCCGTCTATGTTTTTCCCTGCAAAAATAACACACAAAATTAAAATCTCCACAACATATATACATAAAATATAAAAAATAAAAATTTAAATAAAAATAAAATTTTTGCATGGGTTGCCTCACTACTAGCGCTAAATTTATCATCTTCAGCCAGATTTGACTGAAGTCCATCCATCAAGGAGGCTTCAGCATAGTTTTGGACATCCGATTAAAGACAATCCCATGAGCATTGCTTTTGAAGGGTCTCTTCCAATGATGAGGTGGCCAAAAGAAATTTGTCTGACTTAGTGCTTGTGCCACCTTCTTAAACTTTGTCACTCCAGTAGTTCCTGAAAAGAAAGAAAGAAAATCAGGAGGTCTCGTATGGTGCTTGACTTTGAATGAGAGTTCCATTTTGTCAAGCTTCTGGGTGTTGTCTTCGATTTGTACTCCCCAATATAGTGATGTTTCTTCTGAAGTAATGAGATCTTTAATATGGTCAGACATTTGCTCCTCTATTTGCTATGCTTCTTGCTCCACCTTTTCATCACAGATATATAACTTGAACATGGGACCATTTCCCAAACCTTAACATAAAATGTAAAAGATCTTATACTCACATAATTTTAACGTCACATACATTTCGACTCTACATTTTAGTACTGAAATACAACTTCAATATACAATTTTTTGAAACTAAACTTTGCTTGACTAGACCGAACTCATACTCTGACTGGTGGACTCAGGCCCACTAGTGACTGCCATCAGTATCTGTCTTCTCGAGCTCGTCCTCTTGGAACACCTGTAAAATAAACACTGTGAGTGTGGGGTTAGATCACTGTACGATCTAAGTGAGTGGACTAAAATCTGAAATGCTGTTATAAAAATATTTGGTTCTAAATCCAAGATTTTTAATGAAAAACTTATAGGAAAACTTTCTTTCTGGAAACTTTGCTTGAATCTTCTTTGGTAAAACTTCTCTTTCTAAAACATGATTTTGAAAATCTGATTTTTGAAAACTATTTCTGAAAAACTATTTACTAAAAATCTGATCACTGTGAACTGCTCTGTATCTGAAAAACCTTGACGTATGATGGCGTTACGTATGGCCATCCCCCCATATGCCTAACTGTAGTCAGCAGTGCAAATCCATGACTTTGGGGCGTTACGTATCGCCGTCTCCCAAAGCATGCCACTACTATCTCTGAAACTGGTAGTCTTGGGGCGTTACGTTTCGCCGTCCCCCAAGCCACAAAACTAGAACTAGGGGTGCAGATCCATGCTACCACCCAAGCTCTGAAACTAGGGTCTAGGGGCATTACGTATCACCATCCCCATAGCCCTTCTCTAGGATCTGAGGGCGTTACATATCGCCATCCTCTATGTCCTCTACATGTGCACACGTCCTCTGTTCGTCAATTCTATCTCTGTAAATGTTACATACTGGGGTGGATTTTTCCCCTATGCCCCGAAAACATAAAACATGTACTGAAAAACATTTCTTTCTCAAATGTAACTTAAATCATTTCTCAAATATGCTGAGTAAAACATAACTGATAATGAAATGGATAACACCCTAAAAACATGAATAGTAAGTCTGATATGAAAATGCGAAATGAAAAACAAGTAAAAGAAAAAGTGTCCACTCACAGTTTTGGAATCTGGCTGATACTGGATCCTTTATCGAAGAAAGTTGCGATTCCTGTGGATAATCTAAGATTAGGAACTTGATTAACATCAACGTAGTAAAATAATCCTCGATACTTCACAATACTTAAAGATACATCCATGATCTTAATTTGAAATGGGAAATGTTTATAAACTGATACGAGACCCTAAGGGTGGTCTCTAACATGCTAGGGTAGAACTAGGGGATTTAAAACTGATTCTGGGAAATTCTGTGCCTCGTGTCGCGACGCGCAACGTCAAGAATCCTGTTGCTATTTTCCTATTGCGTGGCGATGCAAAGTCCTTCCGCATCGCGACGCGACCTGGGTTTCCAGGATTCTGTTTTGCCTATTCAAGTTCATCCAATGCACCAATCATCATATTGCATCCCATACCAACACTTCCTCACTAAAATTCAATGTTCAATACATCAAGTATCATTCCATTTCACATTTATTTAACCACTAACTCATTAACACCAAACTTTTAATCTAATCAAATACTCCAAAGAATTAAAACCAAAATTTAATAACTTCAATCCATATAGTTAATCACACAATTATTATCTCAATCATCATCACAACTCAATCATCAACTCATAATAATCATCCCACACCCCTATTCTATCATCATACTTCTTAAAAATCAAAATCAAGTTTATGGGTCAAGTGGGTTCCTTACCTCTTTTTCCTTGTTTTCCTTCATTCTCTAAGCCCTCCACATTTGCTAAGCTCTCTTGTTCATTTTCTTTTATCTTTCTTTCCTTCTTTTCTTCTTCTTCATCTTCTCTTCTCTTCTCATTCTTCTTCTTTCTCTCGGCTTCTTCTTCTTTCTCTCCTCTCACGGTTTTCTTCATTTGTTCCAAAATTTGTGATTAGTGAATAGTTAACTCTTTATATAGTGGGGGTTGTATGATATTTGGAAAGTTGGAGAAGAGTGTGGAAGCTTGGAGAAAAATTGTGATTTTTGAATTTGGATCCGAAGTTACTATTCATCAGGATCTTTACTTCCGTTTTTGACCAACTTCTGGTCCGAATTTGGGAAAATGTTTTACATGGAAGTTTTAGGTATCGATCTCCTCTTTCTGATGATATAAAATTCATAAAAATTGGAGTTCATACGAAAAAGTTACGCCCCAAATACCATGGACTGTCCAAAAGGAGCATTGTACAGTCTCGTCCCAGGACTTCGAGGAATTTTTCGATTGTCCCTAAAGTCATTCCATGAGTATATCTGAGTCTCAATATAATTTATTTTATGTGCCTTCTTCCTTTTCGAAACAGTACAGTTGTATACAATAGTAAAAACTACCGGTCGTTACATTAATCATATCAAACATCATTGAACAATTCAAAGACTCACGATGAATTTTAAAATATAGTTTTCAACACTTCAAATAGAATATCTTTGAACCATTCAAAATATTCTATCCGCGTTTCATCAGAAACATATTGAAAGTTCTTGAACCATTCAAGACGTTCAATATATATTCTTTTAGAAACATGTAACTAAGTCATTACAATTCATTAACTAAGTTACAAAGTAAAGAAAACTATCCAAGGCAATTTATAATTCATTAAAGTACATACATCCAATATGTTAGTTTAATAAATCTGTGGTCCAATGACGATCATTGATTAAATGAGATTTAATCACATCCTGAATACAAAATTCATTAAATGGATAAGGATATATGGTGTGATCTTGTATAAGACCATCCTTTACCATACAGAATAAACATCTAATGCTTACGTGATAAAATATCATAAAGCAATGTTCTAAGTTATTTAGTTAACCGAATATTTTTCTTAATGTTCATCTTTTCATCAATGACATTACTAGTCATATTAAAATATGTAACAATTGTTTATACAGAACAAGTAACTATCCAATAGTTGCAAGTTCTGATATCAAATATCAAAACAATCATTAAACACTATTTTAAATAACTAGACGAGAGATCTGGTATCCAATACCTATAGTTGTTGTATTGTGAGAATCGATATTCTCTATACACAACTATATGCATCTCATTTCTTTATCTTTATAATTTGCCTTCAATTATTCACAACAATTGAAAATAATTGATTAGCAAACTGTGTCAAACATACATGACTTCTAAAAGTCATTAAAGCCAAGAAACGTCATTATAAGATAAACAAATACCTAATGGGGTTTTCTTAATGTCAGTCAAGAATCTCGAGACATGAACTAATTCATGTCAATTCTTACCGCACAAGAAACTATTCTCTTTAGACAATTATATCCTTAAAAAAATATCTATTTATATTACTTATCGTGACTTAGAAACTAAGTCACTAACCATCTTGATTTTCAAGAAAATCAGAATAACAGTTCCCGATGGTTTTGACTAATCTACAAATATCCAAGTCTATTTACATTCTAGAACCTATTCTAGAAATACGCAACCATAAAATAAGTTAGAAAACATATTCAAATAATATGTATGCAGTGGATCAGAAGTATGATTCTTTTAACAATATAGAATAAAGGAAAACAAAAGCAGCAATTTCCATAAAATTACACATTGTTTTAGTTATGGATTTTTAACCCAGCAGTGTCTCCCACTACTTTACGTAATACCGTAATCCCCAACAAAAAACGTGAATTCAATAATTAAATCGAATTCCATAGTGAGAGGTGGACCCCATGAATATATTTCGACTCATAGCTTTGGCACGATCTCGCCTACGTATATTCATTAGGTAGACACCTCATTGTCAATCACACTCACTGTGACTCCTGATTTTGGTCCTGACCATTTCTCGTTATGACAACTTTGACACGTTCACAAGGAGGCGTATCAAGGCTTCACTTGCCAATGACAAACTCAAGCTACCGATGTAGTCCTTACAGCTTTGCCACGTTCAGGATTTCCACTTTCACTTGAATTTGTCTAGTGTCAAATATACATCCAGCATGGAAAAATTCTATCAACTACACCCCCACTGCTTTGGCATTTTCTCGGATGCAGCCATAAAAAGATATCCATAAACCGTATTGACAAGCCGGACCAAGAAACATCCATCAAATATACGTTACTTTACAGCCTTATTTAAGCAGGGATATTCCTCAAGGAAGCATTGTTCTACATCATATGCAGAATTTTAATCTAGATCATTTTCTAAACAATTCAATTCTACCTTTAGAAAACATAACTTAACTTAACTATTAAATTTTTGTTACGTTTCCCATTAGCGTAGAACCGAAAAGTCAAGAAACATATAGATTATGTTCATGTACAAACATCAAAATTGGATTGTATATCATATATCGAGCATGATTAATGTAATGGATGAAGGATCAGACCTGCTCTGATACCATTTTTGTTGGGGTTTCGGGCAAAGGGCGCAGCGGAAGCGCTGTTCGAGCGAAATCGTAATTTAAAAACTTTTTAAATTTCCAAATAAATTATTCAATATCCAATATGAATAATTTATTCATATTTCACCTAAACATAATTATTCGATATCAAATAACGACATAAATAACTAAGAAATGTCGTGAAACTTTTACGAAAAATATTTTTCCGTAAAATGGCATAAAATGCATTTTTGACCGAACCGACAACCCAATACACATGAGGGCTACCCAAACAGTGACCAATTCCTTGTTTGGGCAGCCGTCATCCGGATGGCTCAAAAGTCACCCGGTAATGCCGTTTTTCACCATTTTCGCTTATTTCAACTCCGAAATAATTTCCAGCAATTGTTCCAACACCCAAAATACATCCAATACATTCATATGACATATTTTTCATCACCAAATACACAGTATTTCTAGATCTGATCCAGAAGCAAAAAATATCAATTTTTTTTAATGCTTAAAATCCAATTTTCCAACATTAATCTAATTAATCTTAACACCAACCAAAGTCACCACAAATGAACCACCCAAGAATAATTCTAGGCATTACAAGAGTGGTCATAACACTATATAGAATGGCAACTTATCATCAAATGATAAAATTGAATCAATATTACACTAATATCATTAAATTCCACTTCACATAATGCACCATGCCTTCAAATCCATCCACCAAAATAAAAAGCCCCAATTTCTAAGAAATAAGTAAACCCTAGAAC
Organism: Zanthoxylum bungeanum; assembly: GCA_019454045.1. Classification (NCBI taxonomy): domain Eukaryota; kingdom Viridiplantae; phylum Streptophyta; class Magnoliopsida; order Sapindales; family Rutaceae; genus Zanthoxylum; species Zanthoxylum bungeanum. The sequence goes on along the minus strand of SKCR01053311.1, from coordinate 16,082 downwards.
CATTCTAACAATCCAAGAACAAGAAAATAATTTTGTACACTTAAGAATATTAAAGATTACCTTCTAATCTTCAACTTTCTTTGAGTTTTTTCTTGAGTTTTTACTTTATTCTTCCTTGAATCATCAAGAAAAATTGGAGAGCTTTTTTTGGAGGAGGATTTGACCATAGCAAGCCAAGTGAGGAGAAAACAAAATTTTCTAACCTAAAGGCAAGGTAAACGGACTTTGCAAGGGTATTTTTGTCATTTTTCAAAAAATAATTCAATTAAATATAATAAGCTTTAATTTGACAAATCAAATTTGCACACTTAAAGCTTAATAAAATCATGTCATTTGTAACCAATAATAATCAATCATTTTTCATAACAATTATGAAAAAGTTTATTATTTAATTATTCAAATATTTAACATTTAAATATCTAAATAATTAATTAATATAATTATTATATATATATATATATTTATTTACATTAAATAATATATATATATATATGTATTTTTATTTACATTAAATAAAAAATATATATTAATGACATGCGTCAAAAACTCATTTGATAATTAATTAATGTGTATCTAATCAAATTATGTATCAAATACACAATAATTACGATTGACCAAAAATGCCCATATGCATGTGTTTTCGTTTAACCATTTAAACGATTCGAATTAACTCATTTAATTCGGTGAAGTATTATGAATAATCTGTATTATTCATAACGTGTTGCCCAAATGCTCAACGAGTACACTTCATATTGTGGGACTCTCTACATTTAGGTTTATTCGTCATGAAATCCAATTTCGTGTCCATAATTCACCCACTCATGAATTATGACGACCACTGATAATCTCACTAAACTATGCAAGTCGAGGTCATTGCATACGTATAATCCCTCCATCACATGCTATCCATCTTATACCTGGGATATAGATAAGAACGTCAAATCCTTTTGGTATAATATAGTAGACTTTCAAATTTACGATCTCTAAATAACACTCGGAACTTGATTCCGAAGTTATACCACGACCATGGATTTACTAGATTGCAAACACATGTAGGATACCTATGCCCTGTACACAGGACTGACAGATTCTATCTTGATACGCACTGGATATCATGAGCATCAGTCCAAACCCAACGAACATGCGGAGGTCTTATCTAAATAGATCGGTGACGTGACTGCCATTAAAGTGTGAAGGATAACTCATTTATCCACTGTGGTATCTCAAGTCAAAGGATCACTATGCTCGCTCAACTCGAGAAGATTCATATTCACGTTGGTGTACTATCTATTAGGAAATCTTCATTGAGTCATTCAGTGTTTATCAAATAAACACCTACTTGTCTATACGAGTCTCCCGAGACTCATGGTTCATTAGGATAACCATCGGACCCAGTCACGATATACAATATGTACTGGTCTTAGCGTATTTTACAAACGGACCCGTGTTTGTAAATCTTGACCAGGAACTTTATTTAAGGATATACAACTTATAGTGATGCTTCCCAATGTCAATTACAAACTATGTTGTAACTGCGAACTACGTTGTAAATCCTAGGGTCTTTGTCTAATATACACGTATCACTAAATCAGATTTAGTTTCAATTTAATCATAATTAGATATCTAATCGCAATTAGATCGAATATGTGTATAAAAGACAATAGGTGCTACCATTAAATAAGTAATATTATGGAAAAATGAATTGTTCGTATTTATGAATGGACATAAATACGATCCAGATTGGCACTTTGAGCACCAACCCTAAAAATTTCTCCCACTTGCTCTAGTGCCAATCCACGGTATCATATACACATCTTAATGTGTATCACATACTCATGGCGCTCAAGAGCTCACATAGCACTCAAAAGGTAGGTAACAACAAGTAAGCCCGCTTTAACAAATTGAGTCTGTCCAACAAACCCAATTATTTTCCTTAACCAGCATCATTCATATTTTGTAGAACCCAAGTTCTACATTAATATGACTCAGATGCGATATCAATATTGTGCTATAGCTATTAAGTTATCTATGTATTTAGAGATCAAATCTAAAATACTATGAGACAACCGCAAACACAAAACTAATATCAAAACTTCTAATATATAAGATCACTATGCAACTTCATAAGTTAATACTTCATAAGTTGCAACGAATTCCACTAATACAATAGAATCAACCGTGACACTCCCACTGCATCTTTTCTGACTTTATATGACGTAGACTGTCTAACGTCATAATTAGACTGAAAACTAATCTGACCCTAATGATTGCGAATTATATTCTCCATGAATAAGAAACTTGTTCTTAATATCTCAAGGATAATAAAGAACATGTTTCAAGACACATCCTATGATCTACTGCATATCAAAATAACTCGTAACAATTACAATTAAATTGATATCTTTAATCACACATAATATATTATTCATTATGCAATTATCCTATAATGCATAAGATTGATTATACATTCTAATCAATTTCTCTTTTGATAAAAGAATCATCTTTTACGAAAGATTAATAATATATATAAGAGACACATTAACTGTCAAACAGTTATACAAACGTCATATAGATAGTTTTGTTATGTCCTTTATTAGATAATATCTTATGCAAGATTAATGGGAGTATCTTACAAGTCTCTTATTTTATATCATATATAAAACTTTATATCAAAGATATATCAGAGACTACTCCCATTGCTTTCACGAAGAAAAGAAGACTTAGGTAAACGTTTTACCTCACAAACATTTCATTATTACATTAATAATGATAATTTCGTTAGGATATACAACACTAGAAAGAAATTGTATGCTCCCACTGACCCCACTATCAAATATATATTCTCTATGCTTTGATTGTTGGACAATTATGACCCATAACATCACTATTTGTAAAAGACATGGTGTTTTTGTACAAATTAACTATGTGACAAAAGAAATTGTTATTTTATTATTTTGTAATTGGATTACTTGGATATATATAAATGATAAAAGTCCATATGAATAGTTCCAGATTAATAAGATATGAGACAGTATTAATCCATGAACGGTTTAATCATTAAACATCCATAGTCGTAGTATTATCGGGACTGGACATCGATAATGCGGAATAGACTAGTATTACATTTGTGCACGTTGTGGAAACTTAATGACATAATTCTCATATATTTAAGTATTGGATACTTATGCAAGTGTGATAGGAGGTTCTGTTAGCCGTTGGACCGGGAACAGCTTCGCTCTGGATAGACCCATCAGAATCTCATTGGTAGTATGACTATGTGTCTATGGGAATCCGAATCCGGGTAGGTGTATGTGGTCTAAACCTGAGACTTGCATCACTAATACTTGCGACAATCAGTACGCTTTGGTTTTGGTCGTCCGGAGCTTTAACAGGTTCTGTGTACACCTCTTCTGGGTTTACTGAGAATCGTAGTATATTGGGTGTGATGTCAAGATGGAAGTATCACTTCAGTTATATGGAGATGATGATCACGTATGATACAAAATTAGTACTCTTAAATTCTACAGCTATCAGGATATTATGACTAGGTCATGATTATCCGATTACAGAGACTAGTTGTTAGTGTTTCGATATATACTTCGTACGGGGCAGACATAATTCCAGCCCTATGTCTAACATGTGACATCCGATACTGGATCGTATTACGCAATACATAGTATACTTGCCTGATATAGATTATATATTCCTCATTGAATATTTCAGGATAATTGGGTAGGCACGGTGTTTTGCTAGAAGCCAACCATGTCTTGTAAATTGATGAGAACGTGGTACGGGGTACGTACGTGTTCGGATAGTCCGATGACCGTATTTACTGCCAATATATCCAGGAATCTCTTGGGTCGCTTCCCAAAGATTCACCAATGACATTTGACTCGAACAAAATTAATATGGGATTAATTATGAGAGAGAAAATTAATCTGGGATTAATTACGACAATAATTTGTCTGTGATTAAATTCATCTAGAAGAGAGAATGTGATTAATTTAGAATTAAACGATTAAATAATATATTGGATATATTAATTGAAATTGGATTTCAATGCGGAATTAAAATTGGATTTTAATTCGGGGCAAACAAATTAATTTGGAATTAATTCCTAAGCAGCTTTCGTAATGATTTTGCTAGGCATTATTATTTAATTAAATTGGATTTAATTACGTCGCGACGGAAAATTCGTTTACTCGGATTAAACGAAACCGGGCCCAAGTCAAGTTATGTGACCCACTTTATTTACATCAACATTTTGACATGTGATGGAAGTGGTTGAGCTCATTTAATGCAATTTTCATTACACCAACTTTGGAAGTCAACTTGATTATTATGTTTTTGGAAAACAACACACTACCTACCAAGTTTTGAACTTGAAAACTATCCCTCTCTCTTCTACCTCTCATTGTCGTGAGTCTCTACCTCGGAGGGAAAATTTTGTTGCAAAATTTTCTTAAGCTAGCACTTAAAGAGTTAAATCAAGGTGATAGGGAAACCCACCCAAGTGTTGGAAACACTCAACAAAGCTTGGAGCTTCAACATTCAAGGAGAAATTTTTGAAATTCCTTAACCGATCATTGTAAGTATTTCCGCAACTTCTTTGATTTTATTCACACTAGAATCATTTTTAGGATCCTTGGGATGTCTTAGAGACACTAACAATGGTATCATGAGCCACCTAAACTTGATTTTAATTTCTAGGGTTTATGGACTTTAATTTGGGGATTTTGTTTGGAGCATGTATTTTCCTAAATTGATTGTTTGGTTGTGCTTAGATTATGATAACTTAGAGTTATGCATGATTGGATTTGAGAAAAATTGATTAGATTAATTTTCCCTAAATTTCCTCACTTGGCCGAACATAACCTTAGGAGCACTCATGGTGATTTTTTGAAATTTAACAATTGGATATGTTAATGGCATGAAATGAATATTTATTGTTGATTTAACAATTGGATTGAAATCAAAATTGGATATTATTTTTGCCGAATGCCGTGAGTTGTAGCATGTTGAATGGATTGGTTTTGCCTCAATTTTGTGTTGGACATGAATATGAGAATAAGCATGATTAATTAGATTAAATAATGTTTTGGAAATATTAGATTAATTAATTAATTGTGGTAATTGCACTTTAATTAGATTAAAATGATATTTAGAATAATGTATTAATTTAATTTGTTGTATTTGGGCTAATGGGCTTGGTTGTGCTAAATTTGGTTTTGGACAATTGGGTTGGATCCAATTGGGCCTAAAACCATTTCCATAAAGTCCAAATATGACTATTGGGCCTTAATAATTTAATTGGGCCTAATGAGCCTAAATTGATTTTTGGCAAAGGGTGATTCCTAATTGGGCCTTGGCATTTTGGGTTGGATCCATAATGGCCAAAGTCCATGCCTAAAGAATTAATTGAAAGCCCATTGGACTTTAATTGAATAAGCATTGGATGCTGTTGGGCCTTTGAGACCCATTAAGATTAGATTTGGAATCTAAATCTAAAATGCACTATTAAAAGTGTAATTATTTAATTTGGAATTAAATATGAATTAATATTGGATACAATTTAAATTGGATTTAAAATTGTAGTTCGATATAATTTAAGAATACGTACTTTGAGTATTTATTCTTAAACGAGTTGGACTGGCACAAATCAAATCGTTGTATGAACATTGGATGGTCATTAATCAAATAATAATTAATTGGATTAGATTGATTGACAGCATGCTTTGTGTGAATACTTGGATGTAGCTGTATGAATAATGTATATCGGATGAATATTAGATGAGTGGGGGGTAATTTTGGAAATTATTTAAATTAGACCTGCGTGTCCAGCCTTTCACCTCCTTATCTCTTTGTATTTCTCTTCTCACCAATTCTCCTCAATAAAAATGAGGTTTCTTTAATGTATTATGTAATTGAGTAGAAGTATGTAAAGTGCTAGCGTGAGAGAGGAAAGAGAGAGATTTGTTCTAGGAACAAATTGTATTATATATCCATCCGCATATCATCATTAAATTTTATCGCGCCTTATTATGCTTTTAGAATGCATGTTTAAGGGTGTATGATGAGACCTAATCAAAGATAATAAATTGGTTGCCAATTTACGCGAAAAACTCTCACTACAATATTAAGCGTTTTTCCTTCCATTGAGTGGTTCTTTCTCAAGATCCAATATTGGCTTTGATTTGTTGGCCAAAGTCAAGGTCATTGTCCATCGCGGATGTGTTTGAACCACGAAAGCTTTGTTATATATATCCCATGTCTTGGGAAGTTGTGACTTGTTGGCCAAAGTCAAGGTCACTTCTGTACATCGACGTGGATTACGAAGCTTTCCCACTGTCAATGGGTCATGCTTAACTGGAATCATTAAGCTTGTTGAGCCAAAGCCAAGGCTTGGTTGATTCAGAGGAAAATCTTAGGATGATATATTGGATATATGTTTTGGACTTGGAAGTCCACCTACCGGATCTAGGAATTAGATGAGATCCAATTGATCTTAGAGATCTACCTAGTTAAGTTTCATAAAGCTTGTTGGCCAAAGTCAAGGTTGTGTGTTATTTAACGGGATCCTAACCCACTAGGAAACTGGATTTACCGAGTACTCAACAGAGGGTTAAAGGCTCACCGAAAAATAGTGGGAGGCCAATATTAAATTTGTAATTTCGTTTAATACTTGCTAATACGCGCTCTTTTAATCATTATATCTCGTTATATATATATATTAGTTGGACTAATATCTTTTATTGCTTTCTTTGAACAGTTAGACTATACATGACACTACTCCACTTGTAGTTGGTTATATAGTTAGACTATAGTAACCATTACATTTTGAGTGTACCCAATATCGTTGATTGTATAGTTGGACTATTGCAATCGAGATGGCTGGAAAGATTAGCGTTAGAGACATAATCATGGGCGAGAATGTCTTTAACAGCGCCAATTTTCCAGATTGGGAGATGAATCTCAAGATAGTCCTGGGAGCCGAGAAGTTGCTCTATGTTAGACACAGACCTCTCGGGCCTGAGCCCGAACTTGAGCGACCAGTTGATCATGAGTTTTGGAAGACTCATCGAGATGATAACTTTACCGCTAAATCTGTAATGCTTACCGCAATGACACCTCAATTTCATCGTCAAAACAAAGGATTGGATCCTTATAACATGATGTTGAAATTGAAGGATCTTCACAGATCTAACCTTAGATCTCAGAAGTACGAATTACAGAAGAAGCTCTTCCGCTCACGTATGTCAGAGGGTAAATCTGTCGAGCACTATGTGTCACAGATGATTACTGACATCGAACAACTAGGTCAGATGGGTATAACCTTCAAGGCCGAGACTTCTATAGATTTGATCTTACAGTCTCTGCCCGATTGCTGGGGCGGGTTCATCATGAGCTACAATATGATGAACCAAGAAAAGACTCTTGGAAAGTTGATGGAAATGCTGAAAGAGGCAGAGCCAGAGCTTCCGAAGGGCAAGAAGCGTGAGGCGCATCTTACTTCGACATCTCAGAAGGCCAAGGCTTGGCCGAAGGCTTCTAGAGGTGTGAAGAAGAAGAAAAAGAAGGGCAAGGCCAAATCATCACAGTCTTCTGGGAAGACTAAGGACAAATCCCAAGATGTCTACCTATACTGTGGCAAACAGGGTCACTGGAAGCGTGACTGCCGTGAGTACAAGGCGCACATGAAGGAAGTGAAGGCAGACAAGGCTCCGGTTTCAAGTGTGTTTGTTATTGAAATAAACATGTGCACTACTGGTTTTAAAAAATGGATTTTTTTATTCTGGATGTGGTACTCACATATGTACTGATGTGCATGATCTGTAGATTAGTAGGAGACTAGCTTCAGGAGAGATCAACCTGCGAGTCAGAAATGGGACGAGAGTCACTGTTTTCGCTGTAGGGACCTATGTTTTGAATTTTCCCTCGGGGCATGTAATTAGATTAAGAGACTGTTATTTTGTACCTAGTTTGACTAGAAACATCATCTATGTATCTTGTTTAACCCGATGTGGGTATATCTTTGTATTCAAAAACACTGGGTGTTTTGTATATAATGATGATATTTTGATATGTACAGTAGATGTTAATAATGGTCTTTATATTTTGAATATAAATGAATCTCAAACATATAATATGACATACAAAAGGCTCAAATTGAGTAACACGGATGAAACTTATCTGTGGCATTGTCATATGTGACACATTAACAATACTCGTATATCCACACTTTCAAAGAGTGGATACTTGGATGGATTTGATCCTAATTCATATGACGTATGCGAATCTTGTTTATTAGGCAAAATGCCTAAAACACCTTTTAGCGGTAAAGATGTACGTGCCACCAAACTATTAGCCCTCGTTCATAGTGACGTATGTGGGCCCATGTCTATCCAAGCTAGAGGTGGATATGAATACTTCATAACATTTATGGATGATGCATCGCGTTATGGTTATGTGTATCTTATGAGACACAAGTCGGAAACTTTTGAGAAATTCAAAGAGTTTCGACACAAAATAGAAAAACAGACCGGCAAAAGTATTAAAACATTGCGGTCGGACCGTGGTGGAGAATACTTGAGCAATGAGTTTCTCGATTACCTGAAAGAATATGGTATTTTTTCACAGTGGACTCCTCCGGGACACCTCAATTGAACAGTGTGTCCGAACGGAGAAACCGAACTTTGTTGGACATGGTAAGGTCAATGATGAGTCGCACTTAGCTACCAATTTCCTTATGGGGATACGCATTGAACAATGCAATACTTATTTTGAATAAGGTTCCGTCAAAGTCCGTTGGACAGACTCCATATGAAATATGGACATGAAAGAAACTGGGTTTCACATTCCTGAAGATTTGAGGATGCTGGGCATACGTAAACATTTGGATGGTACCAAACTAGAACCCAAATCAGAGAAGTGCCTATTTATAAGTTATCCTAGGGAAACCAAAGGATATTACTTCTACAACCCACAAGAGAACAAGGTATAAGTTGCTCTCCATGCGAATTTCCTTGAAAAGGAATTCCTAAATGCAATGGTAAGTGGGAGGAAAGTAGAACTCGATGAAAATCAGAGTGATACTTTTCCTGGCACCAAACCCTTCACGGAACACGAACAGTTCATCAGGGATGAGACTGTACCACAATCTTCTAATACAGAAGAACCGCGTAGGTTAGAGAGAGTCATAAAACAACCTGAGAGGTATGGGTTTATGATCTCACCTCATGTAGATATTAATCTCATTGAGGAAGATGAACCAGCTACATATGAAGAAGCGATACAAGGTATTGACTCCGTTTTATAGCAAGAGGCCATGAAGTCCAAAATGGATTCCATGTATACCAACCAAGTTTGGACACCGGTTTATGTACCATAAGGCATTAAGCCGATTGGTTGTAAATGGGTCTTCAAGAAGAAGACAGGCATGGATGGCAACGTACAAACGTACAAAGTTAGGCTTGTAGCGAAAGGGTTGTTGGACAATTATGACCCATAGCGTCACTATTTGTACAGATCATGGTGTTGTTGTACAAATTAACTATGTGACAAATGAGATTGCTCTCTTATCATTTGTGATTAGATCACCAAGATATATAAATGATAGGAGGTCCTTATGATTTGCTCCTGGATTGAGAATCATATGAGACAGTATCAGTCCACGAAGGATAAATCATTAAATATCCCTAGTCAGAGTATTATCGAGATTGGACATCGATAAATACGTAAAAGACTAGTATTACACTTGTGCACGTTGTGAGGGCACAACGACATAGTTCTCATATATTTGGGTATAAGATACTCATGCAAATGTAATAGGAGGTTGTGTTTTACCGATGGTACGGGAAACATCTTCACTCTGGATAGACCCCCTCGGAATTCCATTGGTAGTATGACTATGTGTCTATGGAAGTCCGAAATCAAGGTAGGTGTATTTGGTCTTAACCTGAGACTTGCACCGCTAATGCTTGCGACAATCAATATACTTTGGTTTAACAGGTTCTGTGTACGCTTTTGCTGGGTATATTGAGAATCGTAGTGTGTTGGGTGTGATGTCGAGACGGAAGTATCACTCTAGTCATATGGAGATGATGATCACGTAGGGATACATAACTGGTTCTCTAAAAAGGTTGCAACCATCGGGATAATATGACTTGGTCATGATTATTCGATAATAAAGAGACTAGTTGCTCGTAATCCGATATATGCTTCGTACGGGGCAAACACTATACCAGCCCCAGGCCTTGCATGTGATCATCCGATACTGGATCGAGATACGCAATACTACGTATACTACGTCTGATATAGATCCTTATATTCCTGTAAGGATATTTCTGGAGAATTGGATAGGCATGGTGCTTTGTTAGAAGCCAACCTTGTCTTGTAAATTGGTACAAACGTAGTACTAGGTACTTACGTGTTCGGATAGTCCGACGACCGAATTTACTGCCAACATATCCGGGGATCTCATGGGTCGCTTCCCGAAGATTCACCGATGACATATGACTTGCACTTTAATTAATCTGGGATTAATTAGAAGAGAGAGAAAATTAATCTGGGATTAATTGCGGAGATATTTTATCTGGGATAAAATATGAATTAAAGAGAGATAACGATTAATTTGGAATTAATCGATTAAATAATATATTCGATATATTATACGAAATTGGATTTCGACGCGGAATTAAAATTAGATTTTAATTCGGGCGAATGAGTTAATTTAGAATTAATTCGTTAGCGACGTGAATAGTGATTTCGCTAGGCATAATCATTTAATTACATCGCAACGAAAAATTCATTAATTTGGAATTAGCGAACCCGAGCCCGAGATTATTTGCGAGCGCATTCGCATTTCGAATTCGAGTGTGACACACAAGTAAAATCAAGCGTCAAATCGCTAGTCGCATCAAGCGTCAAATCATTAGTCATTTTGAGTGATGTGACAACTTGTCACTTGATTGACATGAGTGATGTGAATAGTTAATGGAAGTGGTTGAAATTAATTGCCTTGACTTTTTGTATTTGATAAATCAATTATTTGACTTTTTGGTAATGAAAAATTGTGTATTAGATACACAAAATCAAATACAAAAATCACTTCACTCATTCTCTCTCTTGGCTCATGAATTGGAGCCAATTTCTTTCATCTCTCTCACGCCCTTTAGGGGCTGTTTTTCTTCTGGTTTGGCAGCCCACTGCCGAGAACTAAGGAAGAAAAATGGGAAGCAAAAGTCATGATTTTGTTGCAAAATCAAGAGTGCTAGCACACTACGAAGTCATGCGAAGGTGATAGGGAAGTCCACCAATGAGCATGGAAGTTTATCACAAAGCTTGGAGCTTGATGGAGGACCTCACATGGCCGAAAATGGAGGACAAGAAGCAGTGGACTGCCGTGAGCTGCAGTGAGCAGAAATTGAATTTTTGTTCGTTGCCGCGTCACTCAACCGATCGATGTGAGTATTCCGCAACTCCCTCGTGGTATTCGCACATGTTTTTTATGCTTTGTATTCGATCTTTGGGGCCGTAGAAACTCCAACAATGGTATCACAGCGATTGAAAATCATGAAATTTGATTAGGGCTTAAAATTGGGTAAAATGAATTTGAGCATGATTTAATGAAATTGTATGATTTAGTATGCTTAAATGTGTTTTAATTGAGGATTGATTGGATCAATTTGATGAAAAATTGTTTGGAAAAAATTTCCCCAAATTTTGTGGCTTGGCCGAAAATGATGAGTGCCCTAAAGTCATGGAATTTTGATTTTTGATTCATTGGATGAGTTAGAATCATGTTGGGGATATTGATTTAATGTTTAATTGGATTCAATTGGATTGGATTAAAAATTGGACATAATTTCCCCACAAAGCCGAGACTAATATAGCATGATTGGGCTTTGGTTGCCGAAGCCCACGCCTTAAAGAAATTAATTAAAAGCCCATTGGACTTTAATTAAATTGACGTTGGACGTTAATCGGGCTTTGAGACCCGTAACGATTAAATTTAGAATTTAAGTCGTAAAGGTTCTTCAAATAAAGTGTAGTATTTAATTTGGAATTAAATAATGAATTAGTATTAAATACAAATTGAATTGGATTTAATTTTGTAGTTTAATTTAATTCGAGAATTCGTACTTTGAGTACTTATTCGCAAAACGAGTTTGACTCGCGCAAAATCAAATCGTTGTTTGAACATTGGATGATAATTAATTATCAGATTAATTAATTTGATTAGATGGATTGATAACATGCTTGTGTGAATACATGGTTGCGATGCATGAATAATGTATATCGGATGGATATTAGATAGGTGGGGTAATTTTAGAAATTGTTGTAATAAATTTGGAATTTATTTAATTGGACCTGTGTGTCCAGCCTTATTACCTCCTTACTCTTCGTATTCTCTTCTCACATATTCCCCTCAATGTAAATGAGGTTTCTTTAGAAGTGTAGTGTAAAGGGTAGAAGCAAATACTTGTGCTAGCGGGAGAGAGAAAGAGAGAGATTTGATCTAGGATCAATGTGTTAAGTATCCATCCGCATATCATTATTATTTTATTCATATGCACTTTATTATGTGTTTAGAATGCATGTTTAAGGGTGTATGATGATGAGACCTTAACAAAGATAATAATTGGTTGCCAATTGCATTCGAAAAACACTCGCAAAATATTAAGCGTTTTTCCTTCCATTGAGTGATTCTTACTCAAGATCTAAGACTGGCATTGGCTTGTTGGCCAAAGTCAAGGCCTTTGTCCGTCGAAGATGTGTTTGAATCAAGAGAGCTTTATTCCATATTGGTGTCTTGTCCAAGTTGTGGTTTGTTGGCCAAAGTCAAGACCACTTCTTATCCATCGACATTGATTACGAAGCTTTCCATGGTCAATGGGTCACGCTTAACTGGGATCACTAAGTTTGTTGTGCCAAAGCCAAGGCTTAGTTGATTCAGAGGAAAAAGGTTAGGCAATATATTGGATATATTGGCGTATATAAGATATATGTTTTAGACTTGGATGTCCCCCTACTGGATATAGGAATTGGATTGGATCCAATTGATCTTAGAGATCTACCTAGTTAATTATCATACAATTTGTTGGCCAAAGTCAAGATTGTGTGATATTTAACGGGATCCTAGCCCACTAGGAAACATGGTTTCCCGAGTACTCGACAGAGGGTTAGAGGCTCGCCGAAAAATAGTGGGAGGCAAGAATTGAATTTGCAATATTCGTTTAATTACTTGCCATACGCGCTCAATCAAATATCATTCGTCAAATAAATTAAATGTTAGTTGGACTAATATTTAATCGTTGTTTTAAATAAACAGTTGGACTGTATTCAAACTATTCACTTATATTTGATTATATAATTGGATTGTAATAATCAATATATTTGATTTAATTTAATTAATTATAGTTGATTAAATAGTTGGACTATAATAATCATTATCATAAATAGTACTGAAATCATTGATTAAATAGTTGGACTATTAGAATCAAGATAAAGTTGAAAGATTTACATTTAAAATATAATCCTAGGGAAAATGTATTTAAATGGTTTAATTTTCAAATTGGGAATAAAATTTCAGGATGGTCTTGGAAAATAATAAGTTACTTTATTTGATAAAATAACATATTATGCCTAAGTCCGGAGTTAAGAAAATAGTAGAGCATAATCTTTGGAAGATTTATGTGATGATAGCTTTAATGCTTAATCCATTAAGCTTGTCGCAGTAGACTCCTTAATTTCTTTGTCAGAACTAATGATTAGATCCTTTCAGTATGATACTGAAATTGAAGGATTTTCATAGATCTATAATTAGATCTTAGAAGTACTAAATTGCAATACTTAACTCTTGGAGAGTTAATGACTATTCTCAATGAGATAAAGTCAAAGTTTGCAATAAGACAAGTAGCGCTAGTCCCACCTTACTTCGATATTCTAGAAGTCCAAGGCTTGGCCAAAGGCTTCCGGAATGTTGAAAAGGGCAAAGGCAAAATCAATATAATCTTCTGGGAAGATAAAAGACATATCCCAAAATGTCTGCCTAAAATTGTGGCAAACGGGATCGCGGAAGCGTGACTGCCGTTTGGACAAAGCAGACATGAATGAATAGAAGACGGGGCAATGCTCCGACTTTAAATATGTTTGTTATAAATATTTCACTACTAGTATTAAAATTTTATTTTAAATACTTAGTGTGGTACATAAAATATATGTATTGATGTTCAGAATCTGTTTTGAACAGGATACTGACTTCAATAGAGATTTATCTGCAAATTGGAAACGGGACGAAAGTCGCGTTTTTAACCGCAGAAACCTAAGTTTAGGAACTACCCTTCGGGTGTGTACTTAAATTAGGAAACTGTTATAATGTAACTAGTTTGACTAGAAACATTATCTCTATATCAGTGTATAATCTGTTGCGGATGTACCTTTATATCCTAGAACACTAAAGAGTTTTATTATATAAAGATGATATTAAGATAAACACATTAGATGTGAATAACAACATTTATATTTTGAATATAAATAAATCTCAAACGTATAAAATGACAAACAAATAGCTCAAACTGATTTGATCAGAAGAAACTTTATTGTGGCATTGTTGTCTGGGACACAATTAAACAAGACTCGTATATCCACACTTTTGAAGAGTGGGTACTAGGACATATTTGATCATATTCAAATAAAGTCTACGAATCTAGTCTATTGGGCAAAATGCCTAAAACACTTCTTACTCAGTAAAAGTGCCAGTGCCACCAATCTGTTAGCCATAGTTCATAGTGAAGCAAGTGGGCCCATGTCTAGCTAGGCTAGAGGTGAATATGAATATTTCGTGACCTTTACGGATGTGGCATCTCGTTATGGTTATGTGTTTCTTTTGAAAAGCAAATCGGAAACTTTTATAGTTTCGACACGAAATAGACATACAGATCGGCTAAAGTATAAAACCGTCACGGTAAGACCATAATGGAAAATACTTAAGCAATAAGTTTCTAAAATAATTGAAAGTCTATAGTATTCTTTCAATGAGGACTCCTCCCGGAACACATCAATTTGACGGTGTGTCCGAACTGAGTAACCGAATCTTGTTGGACATGATAAGGTTAATCATGAGTCGCTCTGAGCTACCATTTCCTTCAACGGATGCACATTAACAGTACAGAACTTATTTAGAATAAGATTCCATAAAAATCTGTTAAACAGACTTCATATTAGATATGAACAGGAAAAAAACCAGGTTTCTCATTCCTGAAAATTTGGGATTGCTAAGCATAAGTTTGGAGGATACAAAACTAAAACCCAAATTGGATAAGTGCCAATTGTAGGTTATCCTAGGGATACCAAAGTATAGTACTTATATAACTCACAAGAGAACAATTTTAATTGTTGTTCGCCATGCGGTTTTCCTAAGAGGAATACTGATATGCAGTGGTAAGTGGGAGGATAGTAAAACTCGATGAAAATCGGAGTAATACTGTTCAAGACACCGATTCCTTAATGGAACACAAATAGTTCATCAAGGATGAAACTATACCAGTAATCTTCGAATACACAAGAACCGCGTAGATCAGAGAGATTCAGAAAACAACCTGGGGTATGGGTTTCTGATCTCACCTCATAAAGATGTTAATCTTTTGAGGTATACTAACTGACTACGTATGAGGAAGTGATACAAGGTATCGACTCCCTGTTATGGCAAAGTGCCATGAGTCTGAAATGGATTCCATGTATAACAACTTTGTTTGGATAATAGTTGATGTACCGCAAGGCATTGTGCCTATTGGTACTATATAAGTCTTCAAGGAAGACATACATGGATGGCAACATTCCAACGTACAAAGCTAGGCTTTTAGCGAAAAGGTATAGTTATCAACATTGTGTCGATTACGACGAAACCTTTTACCAATTGCCACAGTAAATCCATTTGGATAATGCTTGCTAATGCTGCATGTTTCATTCATGAAATATGTCAGCTGAACGGGAAAATCGCTTTCCTAAAAAGGAAACCTTTTAGAGTATGTTTACAACATCCTGTCGGTTTTTTCGTACCAAAGCAAACAAGGTTTGCAGGT
>SKCR01053310.1:0-45759 GCA_019454045.1 Zanthoxylum bungeanum | reverse complement strand
ATCATATCGGGTGTCCAGAATCAGACTCACTCTGATACCATTTTTGGGGTTTTATAGAGAATTACCGGGTTAGCGCAGCGGAATGCGGAAAATCAGAATCTTCGATTTCAAAAATTTTTCTTGGATCAATTAAATAAACTTATTTATTTAATTACTCAATACTTAAAATCTGAAATTTTAACCCAAGAAATCAAATTTCCTTTAATTATCGAATTGACCCCTAACTTTCTATTTTGATCATTTTGTTCCTCAAATTGTCAAATACATATTTAAGTGATTCCAAATCAATCCCAAAATGATTTATACATGTCTAATACATGAAAATACTTATTGCAACAAAAATCCCCAATTTTTGGAAATTGCCGAGAGCACCCCGAATTTTCCAGGATTTACAATTTTGTCCTTTTTAGTTCAAAACATGTCAAGATCAAATCCAATCAATCCCAAATTTAATATACATCATATACATCAAATTACATCACATATATGAAAAGCCTCAAATTTGGAAAGGGTTATGAACCTTAACTTTATAATTTCCACAAATTGACAAATAACACCAAATTAAACAAATTCAATACTTTAATCCAATCCTTACCACACCAAACAAGTCTCACCACCGTCAAACAACTTAAGAAAAATTCTACGTCATCTATGAGTGGCTAAGCATTCTAGAATGGCAACATCACCATCAAATGGCCAAAAGAGTGCTAATGAACTAATTTCATGGAATCTTTATTAACATACATACTTTCATCTTTCAAACAAGTTCACAACCATTTAAATTACATACTTAAAGAGTAGATAAAATCTAAGCATCACAAGTTCAAGCCTAGATACATGGAAACAATTTCCTAGTTGAAAAAGGTTGGAAATTACTTACAAAATCCAAGAATTTGCTTGATATCTTTCCTTTGTTCTTTAAATTTTCTCTCAACCTTTCTTTCTAATTTATTTTGTAACTTGTTGTAATGAAAAAAAATGAAACAAACATCTTATATATTTTCCCTTCAATTGCCGTGAGTGAGAGAGAAAACAAATACAAGATATTTTCATTTTATTTCAATTAACTAAAATGGTAAATGACTAAGCTTATTTGTTTCAAATATCTTAATACAATGAAACAAGTGTAATCTATCATTCCATGCCATTTAAAAGTTTAATCATTACAAAAGATATTTTTTATATTAATTAATTTAATTATTTAATAATTAAATAATTATATACAAATATCTTAAATATATGTATTATATTTACATTAAATATCTCAAATACATATATTAATGATATATGTCAAATATCGTAATTTGATAATTAATTAATGTGTATTTAATAATATCAAATATTAAATACAAATACACATTAATTAGGAAATGACCATTAGGTCCCTTTGCATGTTTTTTTTCGTTTAACCGTTAAACGACTTATAAATAATCAGTATTATTCCTAAAAGTTGCCCTAGTGCTCTACGAGTATATTTCACTAGTGAGACTCTCTAGGTTCAGGCATATCCGTCACGAAATTAAATTTCGTGTCCATAATTCACCCACCCGTAAATTATTACGAACATGGATAAACTCTCTGAACCATACAGGTCGAGGTCATAGCATACGTATAATCCCTCCGTAACAAGTATCCGGATTATTCCAGAGATATAGATATAAACGTCAAATCTCTATAGATATAATCATGTCGACGTTTCTATTAGCAATCTCATAATAACACTTAGAACTAATTTCTAAAGTGTACCACGGGCCCATGAATTTAACAGATTGCTAATTCCATATTGAATACCTATGCTCTGTACACAGAACTGACGGATCCTTTCCTAATACACATAAGATATCCTGAGCATCAGTCCACACCTAACGAACAGACAGAGGTCTGATCTTAATAGATCGGTGATGTCACTGCCATCTAAGTGTGGAGGATAACTCATATATCCACAGTGGTATCTTAAGTCAAAGAATCGTTATGCTCAATCAAATCGAGAAGGTTCTTATTGACGTTGGTGTACCATCCATTAAGAATCTTCAATGGGTCATTCAATGTTTATCCGCTATAAACACTTACATGTCTATACGAGTCTCCAAGACTCATTGTTCATTGAGAAACCATCGGAATCTAAGATTCCAATATATGACATGTACCAGTCTCAACAGGTTTACTTTACTGACCAAGCAGTGTAAACCTTGACCAAGAACTGTCTAAGAATGACAACGTCATGATACATCTCAATGTCAATTGCGACGTTTTTGTAACAATATCATAACTAATCATTCTAAGGTTTGTTACGTTTTTACCATGTATTAGAGGATGTTATTGATCGGTGGTAAACACACACGTAACACAAGCGCACGTATCGCTCAAGTAGTATAAAAATATTGATCCCACAAGTACTTAATTTCTACTGTTGTTATTAATTATTTATGCTAAATATTTACAGGTATCTAATTGAGGTGAGAAGGGAATGATTGCTTGATTGGTTAGTTGAATGTGGATTAGCTATATAAATAAATAAATATAAAACAAAGGAAATTAATAATAAAGAAAACAAACATCTAAGGTTGTGATTCCACATAATATTATTCTAATGATGAATTGATTCTCTTATATATGTAATAAATTAGTTTGTTAACCTGGAACACGAAGATATTCAAAAGCCTATGTCGATGGTCAGATGGAAACACCCAAAGTAACCCAATTAACTATATGTCTATGTTAACCAAGTTACCTGAATTCATTAAGTTCAAGTTCTAATTGTGGCTACCCACGCCCGAAAGGTATATGTCTATCCTGGAAGGAAATCTCCCCTAAAAGAAATCTACCCTAGGGTGAGAACGTGAGCTATTGAATCTAAGGCTGAAACCTGGAATCATTTTTCCAAGTTCATTTTAAGTTTTCCACATCAATCTTATTGGTGATCAGGAAACAAGAAACATTAAGCTTAATATTCAATAAACAAGCCTAAAGTATTACTCATTATATAAAGAAAATCAATTATTAAACTCGTGAATATTGTGCCTCATCACTTCCCTAGATTAAAAATAAAATGTTGTGATTAAGGGATCCACCTTTACTATTTCAAATCTAGAAATCTCTCTTATTATAATATATAAATTTGCATTATATTACCAACCGACCATATAGGCAGTATCCTAATTAAGTCATTTGATAATTAATTCCAACAGACCATAAAGGCGATATCCAATTAAGTCAGGTTAAAATTAATTTAATTAAGTCCAACCGACCATAAAGGCGGTATCCAATTAATTCAGGTTTTAAGATAATTTATATATTATAATTTAAGGGAGATTAATCTAAATAATCATAATAAAAGCTTCACCCTTCCCCCAACAGAAATTTAACTACAAAACATAAAAGAAATATAAAGTAAATAAACTACTATTACTAATAGAGATAAAAATACATAATTAAAATACTAAAGATAAATACAAACAAGATACAATCCTTAGATCCTTATTAAGAACCTAAAGGAAAGTATGAATTTGGAAAATGAAATCAGCTTCTATTTATAGGCAAAATTCAGCCATACGCGTCACGACGCAGAAGGGTTGCGCGTCGCGACGCGCATTGATTTCTGACACGTTTATGTGACTTTGACGAGATGTTGACATGTGGGTGGCGGCTGTCGGCAGACTCAATTATTATGCTGACATCATGATGACGTAAGTGATAACGTGTCGGCAACTGAATTATTGGCTAACGTCATGATGATGTGGCGATGACACGTGAGGACACACGTGATGATATGGCGATGACGCGTGTTGATAGCATAGTAACTGAGGCGCATCGTGACGCAAAGAGCTTGCGCGTCGCCACGCGAATTTCCATTTTTGCCATTTTTGTTCGGTTTTCACCGTTTTAGCCCCAAGTTGAATCCATTGAGTCCTAAAACTTTATTTATCTGTAAAACACACAAAAACACATCAAAATATTCATAAAACCCGAGAAACCATACAAAATATTAGGTCAAATGGGTGGTAAATAGTGATATATTTTTCGCTCATCACACCTCCAAACCTAACATTTTGCTAGTCCTCGAGCAAAACAAATAAAACAAAATGAAATAAACAATTAAAACTAAATTAAACTAAGTCAGTTTCGTAGGGATCACGATTGCATTTAGCATATGCAACAAGCCTTTAAACCCCTAGGTGTCCCTAATGGACGAGTTGTAGTCTCGTGAGGGCTTATAGCGACGATACCCACAAACGTCAATTAAATGCACATGCAATCACACATAAAAACAAAAGAAAGAAAGAAAGAAATAAAACGAAATAAAAGCTATATATACAATGTCCTCAGAGAATGTCTAGCAACAAAGTTAAGGGAACCTTCAAAATGCATACTATAACTAAAATCCTTTCATTTGCACAAAGTATTTAAATCAGACTCTGAGTGTGTGTGTGAATAGCTCTGCAAACAGCTTCGATTCTAAGTTATTAACTAGGTGAGTTTGTCTCAATTCTCAGTAGTTAATGGGTCAAACCAACTTGACTATCTAAAATTGTTTTGTCTGCTATAAAATGCGAAAGTGAGGTATGTGATTTTTTTTTCTTATATAACATCTTCAATCCTTGTAGCGAGCTTTGGCCCAGTGACTCCCAAACCAGTTGGCTTTAGGGCACTAGTGTTAAAATACCCCTACAGACTTAATTACTCGGATCCCAGATGTTAAAAGTTCTACCGATTGACGCGAACAATCTCTACTTACTGAGGCAAGACGCATGGTTACTAAGTAAGAACTTGGTCAGTTTTTATTCAACAACTTTTTTTCATCATCATACCGCATATCATAAATAAAAATAGACAGAAATAGATAATCAGGCAAATAGTCATTCATCAACCTCTGATTATTTCAACTAGTCACTTTGTCAATTCCTTATTATCCAACTACTATAATAGTGCATATGAGTCTGACCTAGATATTAGGCTCAAAGTTAGGATGAAAGTGAAATTAACATTTATATTTTCCTAGAACGTTTTACTAAGACAAACAATCTCATCATTAGACTTTTTTTTTTGCATTTTTGAATAAATCATGCAAAAATCAAAACACGCAAACATGCAAAACACACGACATGCAGGGAATAAAAACATACATGAAAGAAAAAATAACGGAGAAAATAGATAAAAATACACAACCTCACCCCCAAACCTAAACCTAGCATTGTCCTCACTGCGTTACAAAAACAAAATAAAGATAAATGAACAATGGTACCGTGGTTTAGCTGGAATCTGATCATCACCCAATCCCTGATGGTGTGCCATTCGCTAAAGTAATTGAGTAATATAGTCGACCCGAGATTCCAACTGATCTACGCGTTATGATATGGAGCGAGATCGCGATGGTCGTTGCGCTGGTTGAGGTTGCTGATGTGGCTGTACAGATGCTGATGAGGAACTGGCATGTGCAGCCCTCTCTGTTCGTAGTTGTTGGATAATTCTAATGGTTAATGCAGTGGGTGGCTACATCGTTTCTTCCCTAAGGTCCATAGGCACCCTGGCCATCGTGCATATGTTTGTAATTAAGCTGTAGTACAGTAGGCCAGTTTGTGTAGAACGTACTTCTCAAACTATATTGGTTGATATCAACCCATCCACATCAATGGTAAGTCCTCCAGCAGAGAATATAACAAGATCATCCGTTCTTTGGTTATATTGGTAATGTGGGTGCCTGATAGCAATGTGTGGTTCCGGAAATGAAACCAAACCCTAGCATCTGGCTTAAGATATCGTGAGCTCATTTTTAAATATTCCCCGTGGCTACTCATATCCTACTGCATTGGGGATGCAAAGTGTTTGTGTTAGATGAGTCATATCTAGATGCTCCATGGCTGCTGTAAAATCATCAACTTCCATATCGGGCAACCTATAATACCTATTAATTGTGGATATATCAAACGTCACCTATTGACCTCTAACTAACACCTGGTACGTCTGATGCTCGTAAGCATTGGCGTAAAACTCATGGACAACTTGTATACAGGCTGGGTTAGGTTGTTGGAAAAACTTATGCCAGTGTCTGGTGGCGATAATTCTATCTATCAGGGGAAATTGTCCGGGGTTACTGTCAAAACCCCTCTCCATAATCGTGACTTTTTGTCTCATCTTTTTTTCATACCCGATACTCAGCGGCTGCCGACATAAATTTTGTTGCATCGTAACTTGATCCAGCAGTCGCTAAGGTTCTCGTTTTCTTAGGGGCCATGTTCAATTTTAAATTTTTACAAAAATTCTGACAAAACCTCCCCTAATTTTCAAGAATTCCAAATTTCACCATAATACTAACACTTCACAATTTATTCCACAACCGCAAAAACTTCACCCCCCAAGTTCTACGAACTTACCAATAGCAATTTCCACAAACACACGCCCACAATTTCGATTTTTTAACAGCAAACACGCACTTTTTAAAAAAAAATTGGCACAAAAAAAAATTGAAGATAAAAGGAACAAATGTACCCAAATCGCGAGCTTGAATTCCAAAATCCGAGTGTTTCATGCGCAATGGATGATAGGTGAGTTGGGGAAATGATTTGGAGAGTTGTTTTTCCTCAAATTCGAACTTAAACACGAAATGGAGGGTTGGGTATTTGAGTTTGTGGATGGATTTCGTGTAGAGGAAGTGTTTTAGTGGGTTTTAATGAATTTGGTTGAGGGATTTTGATGAATTGATGGATGGATTTATGGAGGAAGTTGAGAGAAAAATGAAGAAAATGGAGATGAGTTGTGAAGGAGATGATTGGCGGCTGCTGTTTTGTGGTCTGGAATCGCGTTCGTGTCACGACGCGCATTGTGTTCTACGTCGCGATGTGACACCCTAAAAAAATGGGGGTGCTCGTGTTAGGTCAGAGCGTCGCGACACAAGGGGTTTTTCAAGTTGCGATGCGATTTTTTAAAACAAAATCGAGTCATTTGACGAATATATCCACTAGGACGTGTATCAAGAGTTGACTCCTTACTCCACTGTCTCTACTGAATTGACTTTATAACTTCACAATTTTGTCAAACTTTATTCCATGATATCCCTATTTTTACTAGCTTGCTCTGCTTTAAGTGCTCTGTTTTGTCTTTCCCTGTAAAAATAACACAATTAAAATTGCTACAACATGTGTACACAAAATACAAAAATAAAAATTTAAATGAAAATAAAAATGTTGCATAGGTTGCCTCCCTAGTAGCGCTAAATTTTTCCTCTTCAGCCAGACGTGAATGAAGTCCATCCGTTAAGGAGGTTTCAGCGGGGTTTTGGATGTCCAATTAAGGAAAATCCCATGAGCATTGCTATTGAAGGGTCTCTTCCAACGATGAGGTGACCGAAAGATTTTTGTCTCATTCAGTGCTTATGTCACCTTTTTAAACTTTGTCGCACCAGTGGTCTGTAAAAGAAATGAAAATAAATCAAGAGGTCGTATGGTGCTTGACTTTGAATGGTTGTTCCATTCTGTCAAGCTTCTGGGTGGTGTCATCGATGTGTACTCCCTAATACATTGATGTTTCTCCTGAAGTCGTGAGATTTTCAAAGTGGTCAGATATAACATCCCGCCTAAGCCAGGATGCTACCGGAACGAGACAAGCTAATCCTACCTCTATAAGCCTCTGACTCTGCCGAAATTTCGGCATGACCTCTGCTAAAATCGAGCAACCTGGATCAAAGTCCAGCACCTCAGACAACCTATAGGGCCCAGACACTTAATCTATCACTGAAATAATAAACTCAAGACATAAAAAAATTGGGCTCCATGCCCTAAAATACATATAAACAAAAACTTTTTACAATTAAACTTATACAACTCAATTCTTTACAACTAAACTCTTAAACAACTTGACTTTCATCCACCCAAGACCTGGTGACTGGCTGACTGCAACGCTACTATCCGGCTCCTCAAGCTCTGGTGTATGTGGTCGACCGATCAGGTCACCAACCTGCAAAACTCAAACACTGTTGGGTTGTGAGTCATAATGACTCAGTAAGTAACTATGCTCATTCCTTGAGCATCATACACATACAAGGTCTGAATCTTGTTTCTGTATTAACCTAAACTGTCTATGTGTCCATGCAAATATGTATTAGGTCAGAGCTAACTATTTATTCTTTATCCATTTCACAAACATATTACTTTGTTACCAATCCTTTATTTGATCATACACATACTTTAATTTATGTTTACCATTTACATTAACAAACATCCATATTAAATACATCAAGTTTCTATATTACTTACTAACATATCAAGGTCCATCACGCTTCTGCTGCGTTGCTCTAATTTTTCTCTTTACTTTCATGTACACTTTGTGCTAGTTTAGATTAGGCAATTATAAAAACTTTCTTTCTTTTACTTTCTTGAAATATCATCAAAATATTATTTCTATTAAACATCCAACAGACTAATATTAACCATACAAATATGTATATGAAATCATATAATCATGTACTAGTGTTTTACAAACATTTCCTTCTATGTAAGCATACAATGCACACATACATCAATTACCATATATATCATACATGGTCACTTACAATATAACCTGTCATAACTTCAAAACCACAAGGGACCGGATATGCGTTTACACACTTTATATCATATGTCATACTCAAACTAACAAACTTTACTACCATATAAAAAAAGCATACCTCAACTCATTTCTCATGCCAACTTAATAATTCCATAACATACTCTATACACAATTACTTCCCTCATTACCATGCAAATTCATAAACTCAGTTCTAAATTCCCGGTCCTAATCTCAAATAGAATTTTAAAATCACTACACGAATGAAAATCAGATCACAAATCATTACATAGATACATACCATTATATCTATCTCAATATATAAACTTATCCAATAATTTCCCAAAATCATTAGTTTATAAGTAAACATTCCTAATCCTTTCGTTCGAACAATTCAACCTTATCTCCTAACTCATGTACATATAACATACATCGCTATTCATATAAGCATATATAGACTTCAGTGCTTCACAAATATTGCAGAAAGTTATTGAAACCAATGTTTAAAAATACGGGGCGGCGCCTCGAGGCGGCCGACCATTGAGGCGTGAGGCGGACCGCATCGAGGCGGCGAGGCGGGCGCCTCGAACCGAAAGTCGGAAAAAAATTAAAATCATAATGTCAACATAATAAAAACATCAATAATCCAAAATACATTCATTTTTCCATCATTCATAGTATATTCAAAAATTTATAATTAATGTTGGATCAAAAAAATCACAATTAATATTGATTAATGATATTAACAATTTATAAATTATATAAAGAAATAATTTAGAATTGAGATCATGACACAATTTTAAATAGTTTTCATTGCTCTTATCCTATGGAGTATAATAATTTTCATCATGCATATATAATAATAATAATAATAATAATAATAATAATAATAATAATAATAATAATAATAATAATAATAATAATATTAATAATAATAATAATAATAATAATATTAATAATAATACAATTACAATACGATAATAATATATCATAAAATCACAAAATCACAAGCAAAAGTGACAAAGTCCAGCAAAAATCACAATTCGATACATAAAAAAAATTATTATTATAAAAAATATAATTAATAATTAATAACTTATTACAACTTACAATAAAAGTGGAACCATCTTATCCAAAAAAAAAAAAAAAAAAAACTAAAAACAAAAAACAAAAGTGGAACAGCTGTACACCATTTATGCCTCTTCTTCTTCTGTTTTCGTTGACTTCTTCATTTTGCCTCTTTTTCTTCTTTCTTCATCGACTTCTGCCTTTTCTTCTTCATTTATTCTTCTTCTTTTCTGCCTCTTCTTCTTCATTTCTTCATGTCGCCCTTCTTCTTCTTCTTCTTTTTTGCCTCTTCTTCTGTAAAAAATTGGCTGAACGTGAGGCGGCCGCCTCACCCCGCCTCGCGCCGAGTCGGCGCGAGGCGGCCGCCTCACGCGGTGAAAGGCGGCAAAAACGGCTGGGGCGTATTAGGCCGGCCGCCTTGACGCGCCGACGCCCAGAGGCGGCGATTCGGCGCCTCAAAACGTTTTTTAAACATTGATTGAAACAAATTGATAACTAAAAGAAAGGGCAAATTTTGTCTAGCAGCATTCCTAGATTTACAAAAGGCTTCATGACTAACTTTAATCTCATAAATATCGCATCAACAACTTGGTCTCATAGGGTCCCACAAGTCAAACATGTTAAACATTGGATGAAATATCACTACACAAAGATACAAGGATATTAGTTATGGGATTTATCATCATAGGTAAAAAGTAATATCAAGTAAAATCCCTATTCTAAATTGTAAACACATCTCAACGTCCTGATTTTGAACAAGGCAATATCACAAAACTCAGTAACTTCCTATTCTAAAGTTTTTTGAATCCCTAAAATAAGCAAAATTGCAAAACACAATAGCACCTCTTCAATCCTCACTACCATCTACCTACTTAGAGCATATTATAACACCCACACATAATTAACCCATATTTAGCTTTGCTACAACCACATTTAACTGCAGAAAGGGTACTTACCCAATCATATCCGTGAATAAAATAAAACCTCAAATTGCAGGATCCATTTTCTTCTTCATCTTCTATTTTTCCCTCTTTCTCTATTTCTCTCGGCTTCCTCTCTCTCTCTCTCTCTCGGTCATCCTTTTTTTTGCCCCTCTTTTTTCTCGGCTTTCCCTCTCTTTCCCTTCACTCTCGGCCTCTCTCTTATTTCCTGCCTGGATTTCTTTCTTCGGTCTTCTTCTTCTGCTTTCGTGACTGTGTGTGTGTTCTGTGCGTGCGTGTGTGTAATTTAGGTGTGTGTGTGTGTTAATTAAAGTGGGTGTGTATTCATCAATCCCACGTGTGTATTATATACCTTACATGTGTGAATTTTCTAGAATAATTAAAGGTGTGTGTGGATTAAAATATCTAGGGTTTATTTATTTAATTGATTAAATTCCAATCTTAACTTTTCTAGTTAATTCCATAGTATTACACATGTGTAAGCATATTAAAAATATCTAGAATTATCTATACTAATAAGGTTAATTCCAAATTAACCCCTCAAGCTTCATCTAATATAAATTTTACAATTAATTTTATGAAAAGTTCCCTTTTTACCATAGTAATAAACTTCGCGTTCGGACACGGCCTCACGCGCGAAAATATAAAATTCACACAAAAACACTAAAATAACTCGGGATGTTACATCAGACACTTGCTATTCCCTTTGTTCTTCATCTTGCTCCACTATTTCTTCACAGATGCATTTTGGTATTTCCTTGTTCAGCTCTTCATCAAACATTTGTGCAATGCATGCTCCAAGATCTTCATTTTGAGAGTGCAGAGTTTCATCATTATTTGTTGGTGTGGTTGGTACAGACAGCTCTGCTATTTGTTCCTCCTCAGAGACCGAAGAATGATCAAGATCAAGTTGAGATTCTACTTGTTTGGGCTCCTGAACTGATACCTCTACCTCAGCCTCCTCACTTGTTAAGGTGTCATCATGAAACTTTTGGTACTCGAAGGCTTCATCAGTGTTATCTAAATTTACTCTGTGAGGTATGTAGTTCTAGTTGTTGATTAATTGTCTCAATTCATTTACCAGCCTCTGTAAGGTTTTTATTTGACTCAGAAACGTTGCATCACGTTTAGCTTCCCGTTTCTCGAGCATGTTCATCAACTGTCTTTCTACTGATGGTTCTGGTTCTCGAAGATCGTAGGTTGATGGTGGATAAGATGGAAAATGTGGTTCAGTGAAATATACTGATTCATTATATGAAGGTATTTGATAGTTCTGCCACCCTGAATTATAATTGTACTCGCAATGATCGCTAGGGTGGTTACCATCACATATATCACATCTCTGAAATGGTTGAGTAATTTTGTGTTATTTCTCTCTGACATTCATGGATAGTCGTTGGGCTGGACAACAGGCCTCAGAAACCAGACTGCTGCTCCATGATTTGGGGTGTATCTTCACCTCTTAAAGATCTTAATGCTTTCATCGCCCAATAATGATCCATTTCAACCACCTGAAAATAAAAGAAAGAAATAAAAATTACAAATAAAAATAAAGAAAATTAGATACAAGTAAAGTAGATAGCTTCAAAATTAATAACACAAGAAAAATAAGTCTCCGGCAACGGCGCCAAAAACTTGACCGGTGGTAAACACACACGTAACGCAAGCGCACGTATCGCTCAAGTAGTATAAAAATATCAATCCCACGAGGACTTAATTTCTACTGTTGTTATTAATTATTAATGCTAAATGTTTACAGGTATATAATTGAGGTGAGAAGGGAATGATTGCTTGATTGGTTAGTTGGATGTTGGATTTGCTAAATAAATAAATAAATATAAAATAAAGGAAATTAATAATAAAGAAAACAACATCTAGGGTTGTGATTCCACACAATATTATTCTAATGATGAATTGATTCTCTTATATATGTGTAATAAATTAGTTTGTTAACCTGGAACACGAAGATATGCAAAAGCCTCTATCGATGATCAGATGCAAACACCCAGAGTAACCCAATTAACTATATGTCTATGTTAACCAAGTTACCTGAATTCATTAAGTTCTAGTTCCAATTGTGGCTACACACGCTCGACAAGTATATGTCTATCCTGGAAGAAAATCTCCCCTAAAGGAAATCTACCATAGGGTGAGATCGTGAGTTATTGAATCTAAGACTGAAACCTAAAATCCATTTTCCAAGTTCATTTTAAGTTTTCCACATCAATCTTATTGGTGATCAGGCAACAAGAATCATTAAACTTAAGATTCAATAAACAAGCCTAAAGTATTACCCAATATATAAAGAAAATCAATTATTATTGAATATTGTGCTTCATCACTTAACTAGATTAAAAATAAAATGCTGGGGTTAGGGGATGCACATTTACTATTTCAAATCTAGAAATCTCCATTATTATAATATATAAATTTGCATTATATTACCAACCGACCATATAGGCGCTATCCTGATTAAGTCATTTGATAATTAATTCCAACCGACCATAAAGACGGTATCCAATTAAGTCAGGTTTTAAGATAATTTATATATTATAATTTAAGGGAGATTAATCTAAATAATCATAATAAAAGCTTCACCCTTCCCCCAGCAGAAATTTAACTACAAAATATCAAAGAAATATAAAGTAAATAAACTAATATTACTAATAGAAAGAAAAATACATAATTAAAATACTAAAAATAAATTCAAACAAGATACAATCTTTAGATCCTTATTAAGGACCTCAAGGAAAGTATGAATTTGGAAAATGAAATTATCTTCTATTTATAGGCAAAATTCGGCCATGCGCGTCGCGACGCAGAAGCGTTGCGCGTCGTGACGTGCCTTGATTTCTGACACGTGTACGCGACTTTGACGAGAGGCTGACACATGGCTGGTGGCTGTCGGGAGACTCAATTATTGTATTGACATTATGATGACGTAAGTTATGATGTGTCGGCAACTGAAATATTGGCTGACGTTATGATGACATGGTGATGATGTGGCGATAATGTGTGTTGGTAGCATAGTAACTGAGGTGCGTCGCGATGTAAAGAGCTTGCGAGTCGCCACGCAAAATTCCATTTTTGCCTTTTTTGTCCGTTTTTCACCGTTTTAGCCCCAAGTTGATTCCATTGAATCCCAAAACTTTATTTATCTGCAAAACACACAAAAACACATCAAAACTTTCATAAAACCCGAGAAATCATACAAAATATTAGGTCAAAGGGGTGGTAAATAATGATATATTTTCCTCTCATCAGTTATATAAAAGAAACTGTTTATTTTATTCATAATAAAATGTTATATTAGTATTTACAGAGAAATACATTATAAAATTGGCGCTCATAGCACCAACCCTAACAGTAGAGAACTTCTAAAATTTTTCTAAACATTTCTTTTACTTCAACTAATATCTCTAAATCTTACTTGTTTTAGCTTTCACAAGCTTAACTTTCTTAAGCTCAAGCTTAATTAAAAACTTGCTCAAGCTTGCATTTTATAGCAAAAGTTATGCAATTTTTAATTAATAAAAACCTTAATCGACTTTTAGGTGGGCTTAATCCAATTTTTCCAAATATGTATAATTAGGTGTGACAAATCTCATTTGTCTACCACTTTGATTTAATCCAATTAAATCAAGATAAAGTTTAACCAATGGATTAGTTAATTGTCTATCACTTTGATTTAATCGAATTAAATCAAGCCAAATACACCTATTACTACATATTTGAAATTACCAAAATATCCTCCATGTTGGTTTCTATTAAAGTCCCAAGATCAATTATAAGCATGAAATAAGTGTGAATAACAATCGAGAAGTTGCGGAATACTCACATCGATCGATTAAGCGACACAGAGACGAACTTTCTGCCCACTGTGAACTGCGGCAGTGCACTGCATTTTGCTCACTGTTTTGGCGTCAATGGTGGTCCTTCGTCAAGCTCCAAGCTTCGTCGAATGGTTCCCGGCTCATGGGTGGACTTCCCTATCACCTTTGCATGTCTCGTAGTGTGCTAGCACTTCCGAGTTTGCCAAAAAATCGCAATCATTGCTTCCCACTGCTCACGGTTTTGGAGGAAACCAGTGAACAAAAATTTCCCAAAGGGCGTGTGAAGAAGAAATAGATGGAGGAGAGAGAGAGATAAATGTGTAATGGTTTTGTTAACAAAAAAATGGTAATATCTTTTCCAAAAACAAATACCAAATTTTGCCTCCAAAAACCAAAGCCATAAATGCCAACCACACACATCAACTCATATCAACTTACATCAATCAATGAATAGTGACTGGCGTCAATCACTCAAAGTGAAAGACATCCATCACTTGATTGACGAATGATGTGACGCTAGATGCGACTAGTGATTTGATGCTTGATTTGACGTGCCGCACTCGAATTCGAAATGCAAATGAGCTCGCAAATAATCTCGGGCTCGGGTTCGCTAATTCCAAATTAACGAATTTTCCGTTGCGACGTAATTAAATGATTACGCCTAGCGAAATCACTATTCACGTCGCTAACAAATTAATTCTAAATTAATTCGTTCGCCTGAATTAAAATCTAATTTTAATTCCGCGTCGAAATCCAATTTCGTTTAATATATCAAATATATTAATTTCTCGATTAATTCCAAATTAATCGTTATCTCTCTTTAATGATATTTTATCCCAGATAAAATATCTCCGCAATTAATCCCAGATTAATTTTCTCTCCCTTCTAATTAATCCCAAATTAATTTAGAGTGCGAGTTTTACGTCATCGGTGAATCTTTGGGAAGCGACCCATGAGATCCCCGGATATGTTGGCAGTAAATATGGTCGTCGGACTATCCGAACACGTAAGTACCAAGTACTACTTTTTACCGATTTATAAGAGAAGGTTGGCCTCCAGCAAAGCTCCATGCCTACCCAATTCTCCGGAAATATCCTTACAGGAATAAAGGATCTATATCAGGCGTAGTATACATAGTATTGCGTATTTCTGTCAAGTATCGGATGATCACGTGCTAGGCTTGGGGCTGGAATTGTGTCTGCCCCGTACGAAGCACATGTCGGATGTCTGGTGACTAGTCTCTATAATCGGATAAACATGACCTTGTCATTTTATCCCGATAGCTACAGCATTTAAGAGAACCAGTCCCATATCCTACGTGACCATCATCTCCATATGACTGGAGTGACACTTCCGTCTTGACATCACACCCAACACACTACGATTCTCAATATACCCAGTATTGGCGTACACAGAACCTGTTAAAGCCCTGGACGACCTCAACCAAAGTATATTGATTGTCGCAAGTATTAGCGGTGCAAGTCTCAGGTTAAGACCAAATACACCTACCCTGATTTCGGACTTCCATAGACACATAGTCATACTACCAATGGAATTCCGAGGGGGTCTATCCAGAGCGAAGCTGTTTCCTGTACCATCGGTAAAACACAACCTCCTATTACACTTGCATGAGTAACCTATACCCAAATATATGAGAACTATGTCGTTGTGCCCTCACAACGCGCACAAGTGTAATACTAGTCTTTTACGCATTTATCGATGTCCAATCTCGACAATGCTCTGACTAGGGATATTTAATGATTTATCCTTCGTGGACTGATACTGTCTCATATCATTCTCCGTCCAGGAACAAATCATAAGGACCTCTCATCATTTATACATC
Organism: Zanthoxylum bungeanum; assembly: GCA_019454045.1. Lineage (NCBI taxonomy): Eukaryota > Viridiplantae > Streptophyta > Magnoliopsida > Sapindales > Rutaceae > Zanthoxylum > Zanthoxylum bungeanum. The sequence goes on along the minus strand of SKCR01053310.1, from coordinate 29,536 downwards.
TAGGTGATCTAATCACAAATGATAAGAGTGCAATCTCATTTGTCATATAGTTAATTTGTACAACAACACCATGATCTGTACAAATAGTGACGATATGGGTCATAATTGTCCAACAATCTCCCACTTGGCCTATAGCCAGTCACTCGAGTGCTTAACACCCGAACTATGTACGGTTGGATCAAACTGCTGAGTAAAGCTTTCGTCAGCGGATTTGCATGATTATCATCTGATGCGATTTATTCGATCATCACATCGCCACGATGTATGATCCGAACGAATCAGATGAATAGTCGAAGTATATATCTGGATCGTTGATGAGACCATTAATTCTTTAGCCTGTGCTGACGCCTAGCTCAGCTGCTAACAGAATTATATCTAATCTAATTAGATTTGTTATCGACCCAAATGGTTCTATTGCCGCCTCAGCTGCAGCAATAACCCGCATTTGTTGTTTATTCGGCAACAGTATCTTGCTTGGAAGATTTCCAGCTCACTGTACCGTTATTCAAACTTTATAGTACCGTTTGCTACAATGATCCCAATCACTTCAAGTTCTCCATCTCCATAGTATAAGACATCATCCTTAGTTCTCTAAGATACTAACGGATGTTCTTATTATCAATCCAGTGACTATCACTTGGATTGGCCTGTTTGTGAATCCATATGCTCAAAGAGTATGAGACACCAGGTCGCGTATATTTTTTAATGTACGATTCCACGAAGAGTTTTCTTGAAAGACAAGCTTTCACCGATAGTTATTATGGGAATATCATTTCCAAGAAATGACGTATTATCATTATTTTATAGGATGCGCTCCCATTAACCCTCTTATATACACAAGAATCATTTTTGTTTTGAATTAAATCATACTCCATTATGATTACATCAAAACGATAATTCCAAGAACCTAATGCTTGCTTCAATCCAAACATGGATCGAATAACATGCAAACCTTGTTTGCTAGTTTTGATACGAAAAAACCGACAGGATGTTGTAAACATCCTCCAAAAGGTTTCCTTTTCAGGAAAGCGATTTTCCCGTTAAGCTGACATATTTCACAAATGAAACATGCAGCATTAGCAAGCATTATCCAATTGGATTTACCGTGGCAACAGGTAAAAGGTTGAATCGTAGTCAACACAATGTTGATAACGATACCTTTCCGCTAAAAGCCTAGCTTTATACGTTGGTATGTTGCCATCTATGTATGTCTTCCTTGAAGACTTATGAGTACCAATAGGGACAATGCCTTACGGTACATCAACTAGTATCAAAACATAGTTGATATACATGGAATCCATTTCAGATTCATGACACTTTGTCATAATAGGGAGTCGATACCTTGTATCACTTCCTCATACGTAGTCAGTTGGTATTCCTCAATAAGATAATCATCTTTATGAGGTGAGATCAGAAACCCATACCTTAGGTTTTTTCTGACTCTCTCCGACCTACGTGGTTCTTGTGTATTCGAAGATTAATGGTGTAGTTTCATCCTTGATGAACTATTTGTGTTCCATTAGGATTCGATGCCTGGAATGGTATTACCCCGATTTTCATCGAGTTTTACTATCCTCCCACTTACCACTGTATATAGGTATTCCTCTTAGGAAAACCGCATGGTGAGCAACAATCCAATGGTTCTCTTGTGAGTTTTATAAGTACAATACTTATGGTATCCCTAGGATAACCTACAATTGGCACTTATCCAATTTGGGTTCTAGTTTGGTATCATCCAAACATATGCCTAGCATACCCAAATTTTTAGGAATGAGAAACCCGATTTCTTTCCCTTTCATATCTAATATGAAGTTTGTCAAACAGATTATGATGGAACCTTATTCAAAATAAGTTCTTGCACTGTTTATGCTAATCCGTTGAAGGAAATGGTAGCTCAGAGCGACTCATGATTAACCTTAATCATGTCTAACATAATTCGGTTACTCAGTTCAGACACACCGTCAACTTGACGTGTTCCGGGAGGAGTCCTCATTGAAAGAATACTTTACTCTTTCAAGTATATAAGAAACTTATTGCTTAAGTATTTTCCATTACGGTCTTACCGTGACAGTTTAATACTTTAGCCGATCTGTTCGTCTATTTCGTGTCGAAACTATAAAAGTTTCTGATTTGTGTTTCAAAAGAAACACACAACCATTACGCGATGCCACATCCGTATAGGTCACAAAATATTCATATCCACATCTAGCCTAGCTAGACATGGGCCCACTTGCTTCACTATGAACTAGGGCTAACAGATCAGTGGCATTTACACTTTTACCAAGTAAATAGTGTTTTAGGCACTTTGCCCAATAAACTAGATTCGTAGACTTTATTTGATTTGGATCAAATCAATCCAAGTACCCACTCTTCAAAAGTGTGGATATACGAGTCTTGTTTGATTGTGTCCCAGACAACAATGCCACAATTATTTCATCTGATCAAATCAGTTTGAGCTATTTGTTTGTCATTTTATATGTTGAGATTTATTTATATTCAAAATATAAATTCTGTTATTCACATCTAATATGTTTATCTCAATATCATCTTTATATAATAAAACACTTTAGTGTTCTAGAATATAAAGGTTCACCCGCAGTTATAAACACTGATATAAAGATAATGTTTCTAGTCAAACTAGTTACATTATAACAGCTTTCTAATCCTGCTCATAGCAGATTCTGAACATCGGTATATATTTATGTACCACACTAAGTATTTAAAATCCAATTTCAATACTAGTAGTGAACATAATTATGACAAACATATTTGAAGTCAGAGCCTTGCTCGTCTTCAATTCTTCATGTCTGCTTTGTCCAAACGGCAGTCACGCTTCCGCGATCCCGTTTGCCACAATTTAGGCAGACATTTTGGATATGTCTTATCTTCTAATCTTTAAAAGATTATAATGATTTTGCCTTTGCCCTTTTCATATTCAAGTAGCCTTTGGCCAAGCCTCGGGTTTCTAGAATATCGAAGTAAGGTGCGCCTTGTGCTACTTGCCTAATTTGCAAACTTTGACTTTATCTCATTGAGAACAGTCATTAACTCTCCAAGAGTTAACTATTGCAATATATAGTACTTCTAAAATCTAAGTATAGATTTATGAAGATCCTTCAATTTCTTTTTCATACTTTAAGGATCTAATCCTTAGTTCTGATTCAGAAATTAAGGAGTCTACTGCGGTAAGTATAATGGATTGAGCACTTAAGTTATCATCACATAATCTTCCAAAGATTATGCTCTACTATTTGCTTAACTCCAGGCTTAGGCATAATATTTATTTTATCAAATAAAGTAACTTATTATTTTTCCAGGACCATCCTGAAACTTATTCCCAATTTGAAAATTAAACCATTTACATACATTTCCCTAAGATTATGTATTAAACGTCAATCTTTCAATTTTATCTTGATTTTAATAGTCCAACTATTTAATCAACGATTAAGGTACTATTTATTATAATGATTATTATAGTCCAACTATTTTAATCAACTATAATTAATTAAATCAAATATATTGATTATTATAATCCAATTATATAATCAACTATAAATGAATTGTTTGAATATAGTCCAACTATTTATTAAAACAACAATTTAAATATTATTTCAACTAACATTTAATTTATAATGACGAATGATATTTGTTTGAGCGCGTATGGCAAGTAATTGAACGAGTATTGCAAATTCAATTCTTGCGTCCCACTATTTTTTCGGCGAGCCTCTAACCCTCTGTCGAGTACTCGGAAACCGTGTTTCCTAGTGGGCTAGGATCCCGTTAAATATCACACAATCTTGACTTTGGCCAACAAATTGTATGATAATTAACTAGGTAGATCTCTAAGATCGATTGGATCAAATCCAATTCCTAGATCCGGTAGGGGGACATCCAAGTCCGAAACATATATCTTATATATGCCAATACATCCAATGTATTACCTAACCTTTTTCCTCTGAATCAACTAAGCCTTGGCTTTAGCACAACAAACTTAGTGATCCCATTTAAGCGCGACCCATTGACCATGGAAAGCTTCGTAATCAATGTCGATGGACAAGAAGTGGTCTTGACTTTGGCCAACAAACCATAACTTGGACAAGACACTGACATGGAACAAAGCTCTCGTGATTCAAACACATCTTCGACAGACAAAGGCCTTGACTTTGGCCAACAAACCAATGCCAGTCTCAGATCTTGAGTGAGAATCACTCAATGGAAGGAAAAACGCTTAATATTTTGCGAGTTTTTTCGAGTGCAAATTGGCAACCAATTTATTATCTTTGTTAAGGTCTCATCATCATACACCCTTAAACATGCATTCTAAACACATAATAAAGCGCGTATAATAAAATAATAATGATATGCGGATGGATACTTTACACAATGATCCTAGATCAAATCTCTCACTTTCTCTCTCCTGCTAGCACAAGTATTACTTCTACCCGTTACACTACACTTCTAAAGAAACCTCATTGACATTGAGGGGAATAGGTGAGAAGAGAATACAAAGAATAGAGAGGTAATAAGGCTGGACACGCAGGTCCAATTTAATAAATCAAATTTATTACAACAATTTCTAAAATTGTCCCACACATCTAATATCCATCTGATATACATTATTCATGCATCGCAACCATGTATTCACACAAACATGTTATCAATCAATCTAATCAAATTAATTAATCTGATAATTAGTGATCATCCAATGTTCAAACAACGATTTGATTTTGCTCGAGTCAAACTCGTTTTGCGAATAAGTACTCAAAGTACGAATTCTCGAATTAAATTAAACTACATCATTAAATCCAATTTAATATGCATTCAATTATAATTCGCTATTTAGTTCCAAATTAAACAACACACTTTATTAATGAACTTTTACGACTTAAATTCCAAATTTAATCGTTACGGGTCTCAAAGCCCGATTAACGTCCAACGTCAATTTAATTAAAGTCCAATGGGCTTTTAATTAATTTCTTAAGGCGTGGACTTTTGGTCAACTCGGGTTAAACCGATAACCAAAGTCCAATCCGGGAGTTACCCCATAAGCCCATAAATCAATTTTGGCCCATTAGGCCCAATTAAACTTTAAAGGTCCATTAAGTCGCATTTGGGCTTTATGGATACGGTTTTGGGCCCAATTGGATCCAATCCAATTTGCCTAAACCCAACTTTGTACAAAAAAGCCCAACAAGCCCAATTACAACATAAAAGCCCAAATCCAATTTTAAGGCCCAAATAATTAAATCATAAAAACCCAATTTCACTATTTAATTACCAAAGTGTATAACATGATTAATTACCTAATTTAACATTTCTAAAACATCAATATACACAATTAATCATGCTCATTTTCATCATCATATGTCCAACACATTTTGATTAAAATCAAACCATTTCCATGCTCAACATGTCTCGGCAATATGGGATTTTCCAAATCAATTCGGTTTCAATCAAATTAAATCCGCCGCAATCAACATTTCCCAATTGATTCAAGTCATCCAATGATCAAAAATAAAAAAATCACCAAGACATTTTAGGGCTATAGTATTCGGCCATCACCACCAAATTTGGGCAAATTTGTTCCAAACAAAATTTAATCAAATTTCCAATCAATATTCAATTAAACATCAATTAAGCATATTCATTCATCCAATTTCACAAAATCATGCTCAAATCATTTAACCCAATTTTAAGCCCTAAACTTTTTCATGCTCAAACCTTGCTATACCATTGTTGGTTTCTATTAAGGTCCCAAGATCAATTATAAGCATGAAATAAGTGTGAATAACAATCGAGAAGTTGCGGAATACTCACATCGATAGGTTAAGCGACACTGAGATGAACTTTCTGCCCACTGTGAACTGCGGCAGTGCACTGCATTTTGCTCACTGTTTTGGCGTCAATGGTGGTCCTTCGTCAAGCTCCAAGCTTCGTCGAATGGTTCCCGGCTCATGGGTGGACTTCCCTATCACCTTCGCATGTCTCGTAGTGTGCTAGCACTTCCGATTTTGCCACAAAATCGCAACTCATTGCTTCCCACTGCTCAAGGTTTTGGAGGAAACCAGTGAACAAAAATTGCCCCAAGGGCGTGTGAAGAAGAAAGAGATGGAGGAGAGAGAGAGATAAATGTGTAATGGTTTTGTTAACAAAAAAATGGTAATATCTTTTCCAAAAACAAATACCAAATTTTGCCTCCAAAAACCAAAGCCATAATGCCAACCACACACATCAACTCATATCAACTTACATCAATCAGTAAATAGTGACTGGCGTCAATCACTCAAAGTGAAAGACATCCATCACTTGATTGACGAATGATGTGACGCTAGATGTGACTAGTGATTTGACGCTTAATTTGACGTGCCGCACTCGAATTTGAAATGTGAATGCGCTCGTAAATAATCTCGGGCTCGGGTTCGCTAATTCCAAATTAACGAATTTTCCGTTGCGACGTAATTAAATGATTATGCCTAGCGAAATCAGTAAATTCGGTCATCGGACTATCCGAACACGTAAGTACCAAGTACTACGTTTTACCGATTTACAAGACAGGTTGGCCTCTAGCAAAGGCGCCATGCCTACCCAATTCTCCGGAAATATCCTTATAGGAATAAAGGATCTATATCAGGCTTAGTATATGTAGTATTGCGTATTTCTGTCTAGTATCGGATGATCACGTGCTAGGCCTGGGGCTGGATTGTTTCCTGCCCCGTACGAAGCACATGTCAGATGTCTGGTGACTAGTCTCTATAATCGGATAAACATGACCTTGTCATTTTATCCCGATGCTGCAGCATTTAAGAGAACCATTCTTGTATCCTACGTGACCATCATCTCCATATTACTGAGTACACTTCGTCTTGACATCACACCCAACACACTACGATTCTCAATATACCCAGTATTGGCGTACACATTGTACGGGCCAAAATTGGGCCCAAGGATAAAATCGACTTTCACCACAGAAGCCAACCACAAGATCTGGAGCCCGGAAGAAGATCCATGGGCCGCCTCACGAGCCCAAGCTCATTAACATAAAGACAGACAAACGGGCACCAGTTACAAAGATCAGGAAGTGGATCCGAATTCATAAATATCATCATGAAGTCGACGGTTATCAGACTTAAAGGACCTAAATTAAAACATCATTGAGGAGGTTTCCAACGGGCAGAAGATGGACCCCACATCAAAGGAACCTATAAAAGAGAGAAGCAAAGAATAGAGAGGGATCCGAACACGACTCCTATCATCAGATAAAATCCAATACTCCGCCCTCACGGCAATTAATCAGTGGTTGAGGTATCCTAAGACCTTAATCCTTTCGCCTTTGACTTATTCATATTTAGGCTAACTTGAGCGTCGGAGTGCCTACGGCTTCCACCACACCGGTGGGCAGTAACCTCCTCTTTTGCTCTACTCTTATTTTGCAGGTTCGCTTGTGCCCCTCAACTCATTTTCAATTGTGGACCTCGACCGAAATCAGCGTCCACAATTTGGCGCCCACCGTGGGGCCTAGCGAGCGAATTTCGTAAAAGTAAGACACAGCAACACAGCAATCTGAAATGGCCTCAAGCAATGAGCAAAACCCGAATCCCATGATGGCACAGCTTGCCATGCTCCAAGAACGTTTGCAAGCCCTAGAAGAAGAAAATCAAACGATGCGAAACACCAATGACAGTCTACAGAAAAAGATGGAGCAGCTGTCATCCAATCCTCCGCATAATAATATTCAAAGCCAAACCAGCAATCCAGACGACCAAAGCAATCCAACAATCCCGCTTATGACGGAAGGTCCAAACAACAATCACCAGCCTATTTCGCAAGAGCCGATCTCACTCATCGATCCAACCCAACAGATCGCCACCTCTATCAGAAAGGAAATGATCGAATTCAAGGAAGCAATAATGTCGAGACTACCAGGGGTAAGGTTGCCAGTCAGGAAAAGTAGGGCCGGAGCGATTTCTGATACCCCATTTGTGGAGTCGATTGTTGCTGTCGACTTGCCCCGGAAATTCAGCCCTCCGGAGATGAAGCCATATGATGGATCTGCCGATCCAGACGACCACGTCATACACTACAAATACAAGATGATGTCAACCGGCCTGTCCCCAAGTCAGTGGGAGGCTGGAATGTGTAGATGCTTTGGCGAGACTCTGGCGGGACCTGCCCTTACTTGGTTCATCAACCTACCCTACAGGTCAATCGAGTCCTACCAAGAGCTAGCCGAAAAATTTGTGCAACACTTTGCAAGTTCATGCAAATTAGAAAAGACTTCAGACGACCTTAATTCTATACAGCAGGGAAGGGGAGAGTCTCTGCGGAGCTACGTTGCTCGATTCAACCGAGAGAGAATTACAGTCCCAGATCTCCACCAACCTACAGCAGTAGAAGCCTTCCGGAACGGACTGCTTTATGACAGTGGACTCTACAAGAAATTGACGAAATTTCGATGCTACAACATGGACCAGGTAATGGCACGGGCCCAGGTAGAAATAAGATGGGAAGAAGATAAAAGAAACAACAGAAGGGAAGATGTTGCGAATACCCGAATGGACCGAAGGCCTGCTGCTCCCAGGCCGCACGATAGCAATATCCACACTCACAGGGAAAGGAGGAACCAACCAAGGGGTGAGCGGCGACCTTTCTACACAAATGTTGACAGGAGACAAAGGCCATACAGGGAGGAGCAACCAACAAGCAAACCCAGGCTACCGGACTACAACTTTACGATTTCTCCTGGGGAACTGGTCACCGTGCTTAAAAAGATGGGGAATGAAGTAAAGTGGCCTCCGCGCTCCAGAGACAGTTCGACAAAAAAAGACACCAGAAAGTGGTGTGAGTTCCACAGGGACTACGGTCATACGACAGCGGAGTGCGTGGCCTTGAGATTAGAGGTTTTGGAGTTACTAAACAAAGGTTTCCTGAGGGACCTGCTAACAGACAAGGGAAAGGCAACCATGTCACGAAGGGATGAAAAAACCAACCAGGGAGAAGATTCTGTCCTACCACCCCTATAAATAACACAGTCAACGTTATTTCGGGAGGTTCAGGAATCAGTGGAACTACTTATTCAGCTGCCAAACGACATACAAGGGCTCTGATCAGTAATGTCTCTCATACTGCAATGTCTGTAGAAAAAGCCTTCACAGAACTGACCATGGAGTTTCCAGACGATGAAAATTCCCACACCCTAAACCCGCACCACGACGCTTTGGTCATCTCCTTGCAGGTGGCGAATTTCTTGGTCAAACGGGTGTTGATCGACACAGGTTCCTCGGCAAACGTAATTTTCGCGAGCGCCCTCATCGACATGGGGACAGAGTTGGATAAAATCAATCGGCGGACGACAGTGTTGATCGGGTTCAGTGGGGAGCAGAAGTTCACGATGGGAGAAATCTCACTTCCAGTATACGTTGCTGGAGTCAACAAAATGACTACATTTCTGGTCTTGGAATGCCCTTCCGCATACAACCTGATAATGGGGAGGCCCTGGATTCACGACATGAGAGCGGTTTCATCAACCTACCATCAGGTGATAAAATTCCCTACTAAGTGGGGAGTACAAGAAATCAGAGGCGACAGGTTGGCATCTAGGAGCTGCTACCAAACAACTCTGAAGGCGAAGGACGAGTCAGCATAGCAATTACAGACTGAACCTCGAGTTTCGGAGCCGACATTGCCGAACATAGAAAAGCTTGACGAGGTTCAGATTCATCCACAGTTCGAAGATCACAAGGCGCTAATTGGAGCTGGATTAGATCCGAAACTCCGAGCCGACATCATAGAGTTTTTGAAGAGCCGACACGACAGTTTTGCATGGTCCCACAAAGATATGACAGGAGTCGACCCAAGGCTCATAACCCACGAATTGCATGTGGATCCAGAGTACACCCCAGTTAGGCAGAAAAGAAGAAAATTTTCCCCAAAAGGAACCGGATCATCGACGAAGAAGTCCAGAAGTTATTGGAGAATGGAGCGATAAGAGAAGTTCAATTTCCAGAGTGGCTCGCGAATGTCGTTGTGGTGAAGAAAAAGAACGGGAAATGGAGAGTTTGCATCGACTTCACAGATTTGAATAAGGCCTGTCCAAATGATTCATTTCCGCTTCCGCATATAGATTCTATGGTCGACGCAACGGCGGGACATGAGCTATTAAGTTTCATGGATGCGTACTCAGGCTACAACCAGATCTTCATGCACCCGGGCGATCAAGAAAAGACAGCCTTCGTCACCAACAAAGGGATTTTCTGTTATAAAGTCATGCCCTTCGGCCTAAAGAACGCGGGAGCAACATATCAAAGACTTGTCAACAAGATGTTCGACAGCCAAATCGGGAAAACAATGGAAGTGTACATAGACGATATGCTGGTGAAGTCGATCGAATCGGAGCAGCACCTAGATCATCTGAAAGAAGCATTCGACATCATGGATAGGTATGGAATGAAACTAAATCCAACTAAATGTGCTTTCGGTGTTGCTTCAGGAAAATTTTTGGGGTACGTGGTCACTCGGCGATGGGTTGAAGCGAATCCGGACCAGATTAGATCGATCCTCGACATTCCATCTCCTTCCAGCCCAAAAGACGTCATGAGACTAACTGGGAGAATTGCCGCTCTAAACAGGTTTATCTCCAAATCTACAGATAAGAGCTTCTTGTTCTTTTCAGCTTTGAAGAAAGGAAACAGCTTTGACTGGACGCCCGCTTGTGAGGAAGCACTGACAAAGCTCAAATTGTACCTCACCACAACCCTTTGCTGTCCAAACCACACGATTGGAGAGACTTTTTCTCTACTTGGGAGTTTCGGAGCAAGCGGTCAGCGGAGTCTTAGTAAGAGAAGAGGTAGGAGACCAACAACCAGTCTACTACGTGAGCAAAGCACTGTTGGGAGCAGAATCATGTTACCCTTTGATGGAGAAATTAGCCTTCGCCCTTGTTACAGCAGCAAGAAAACTCAGACCCTACTTCCAGGGGCACCCAATCACGGTGTACACGACCTATCCGTTGAGAAGAATACTTCATAAACCATAAATATCAGGAAGGTTGATGAAGTGGGCAATCGAACTTGGAGAGCACGACATCACTTATCAGCCCAGAACCGCCATCAAATCTCAAGCGCTGGCCGACTTTGTGGCCGACTTCACCCCCAGCTTACTTACAACAACTGAAGTCAATATCAACACCATCCAGCAAACGAAACCTTGGAAATTAGCAGTCGACGGGGCAAGTAATAAAAAAGGCTGCGGTCTTGGGATCATGATCATAACTCCAGCAGGGGACATAATACAGCAAGCGATCAAGTGTGGATTTAGAGTTACAAATAATGAGGTAGAATACGAAGCATTAATAGCTGGGCTGTCACTAGCTAAAGAATTGGGGGCCAGAGATATTGAAGTGAGAACCGATTCCCAGTTGATTGTGAACCAGATAGAAGGGTCGTATCAAGCCAGAGGACAAGCCATGGCTTCTTATCTATAAAAGGTAAGTGACCTACGATCGACGTTTGAGAAATTTTCCATAACACAGGTCCCAAGAAATGAGAACTCCCAGGCTGATGCATTGGCGACCCTTGGTTCGACAATGGAAGGGAACGAGTCACAAACAATTCCGGTCGTGTACTTAAGCTGGCCCGCGATTTGTGAAGAAGAAACGATTATCGCGGCGCTAGACACTGTCGACAGTTGGATGACACCAATAGTAAAGTATCTGCAAGACGGTATACTTCCAGACGAAAAAATTCAAGCAAAGAAAGTTCAGAGACAGTCTGCCAGATATGTGTTGTACGATGGACATTTGTTAAAAAGATCATTCACAGGACCTTACTTGAAATGTATTGCACCTAACGAAGCGCAGCATGTTTTGTCTGAGTTGCACGAAGGGGAATGTGGGAATCATTCTGGTGGTAGGAGCTTGGCCCAACGAGCGCACACGACAGGATATTACTGGCCCACAATGAGGTTCGACTCCTCTGAATACACGAAGAAGTGCGACAAATGCCAGAGATTCGCACCAATACCCCACCTCCCACCGGAGAGACTAAACCCCATCTTATCTCCATGGCCATTTATGAAGTGGGGGATGGACATTGTTGGAAAACTCCCAACGGCACCTGGCCAAGGAGTGTACATGCTCGTAATGACGGACTACTACTCGAAGTGGATAGAGGCAGAAGCATTTTCCAGAATACGCGACAAGGAAGCCCAAACTTTCGTATGGAAAAACATCATTTGTCGATTCAGCATACCGAAAGAGATCGTGACTGACAACGGAGCACAGTTCATTAGCCAACATTTCCAAGACTTCTGCAGGAATGGGGGCATAAGGTTGAACTTCTCCACCCCTCGCTTTCCACAAGCAAACGGACAAGCCGAATCATCCAACAAGATGATTATGAACACCCTGAAGAAGAGATTGGAGAAAGCTAAGGGAGCCTGGGCTGATGAACTGCCAGGAGTATTATGGTCATACAGGACAACGACGAGGTCTTCAACAGGCGAAACTCCTTTCGCATTAGCATTTGGGACGGAAGCAGTCATACCAACTGAAGAAGTCATCCCTTCAACGCGCTACCAATATCTCAACGAAGAAAACAATCAACGACTGATGAATTTCAATCTCGAAACGATTGAAGAGACAAGAGACCGAGCTTCCATTCGACTGGCCTCATATCAACAGAGGATGGCCAGATACTTCGACAAAAACGTTAAGAGTAGGAATTTCAAGGCTGGAGATTGGGTCCTACGGAGAGTGTTCCAGAACACCAAGGAAGTTGGAGACGGGAAGTTGCGTCCAAATTGGGAAGGCCCTTATGTAGGCACTGCATTTTTACACATAAGTCCCTATGATGAGTCTCATTTTGGAGACACTACCTTTTAAGTCACGGAGGTCACGGGAAACGGACATCGGAAGGGGAAATTCAGAATAAACAAGGTTCACTGTTTTCGTTCGTGCTACGTTCGTGTTTACGTTCGAACGTCAAACGGATTGCGGGCGTTCGTGCCGCGTTCGAGGAAGCGTTCGAACGGTGTCGGTAATTCTGGTTTTGCTGCTAGCCTCACATCCAGCCCAATTAGCCCCCCAAAGCCCATAAAACACATCCCAATTTAAATAAATAAATATTAATTAAAACATTAACTAATAAGATAATAATTAAATTAATTAAATAATTAATAAAACATATACCAAACATAAAATAAACAATTACCAACTTAAACTAAAATCATGCCTAAATTAAAATCAATCAACCAATTATATTCCCAATCTATAAGATTATTCCCAAACTTAAAATATTGTATTCCTAAATCAAGCCAATCAAATATTCAACCTTCCCTATCTAGCCAAGATTTGTCCCCCCTCAATCTTTGACTTCCCTTAACCAAACCAAATCAAATCCTTTGACTTCCCTTAACCAAACCAAATCAAATCCCTCTTTAATTAGCCAAATCCCTTTCCTTGTCAAGCCCAACCCTTTGCCTATAAAAAGAACCCTTCACCAACCTCTCAACCCTAGTCCCTAGTCCCTAGCTCATACACAATACACAAGAAAATTACAGGAAGAAGACACCCAAAAAATAGTAAGCAAAAGATAAAGAGGAAACGACAGCGAAACCACAAGGAAAAAATAGCAAAAGACGGAGAACGACGACTCAAAACAGTAAGACAACGAACGAGAACAGTGAACCAGTGAACCAGGAGAGTTGCGGAGCATCCACCATTCCGACGATCGTGTACCGTACATCCGAGAGGTGATTTAAAAGGTTAGACCTGAGGGTACCTTTTCATTAGTTTATATTCGTTTTTTTTATTATTATTGAATTCTATTCGCATGAGAGTCGTTTATGGATGCATGTTGTGGCTTGAATGAAATGGAAGAGTGTCGTCTCTTGTGGTATATAGGATGGAAACCCAGACGTAAATTCCGTAGCCGAATCTGAATGGACGGTAGTGCGGTCTGTACTTGGGATACAACTCCACGTACCACTTGAGTAAACGGCACATTCTTTTGTTTTGTGTTGCTTTCATTTATTTATTTTTCGTCACTTAAATCCTGCATGTTGCTTATTTATGCATGACTCAATCGAGCGCATGGGCTTAGTAAGTGGAATGAAAGATCCCCTATGGGGAGGGGTTAAAGCCCTTTACCACGATGCTTTGCCGCGCCGGTTGACGTGTGTTCGGTTGGATGCAAGACACGTTCAATCGGACATACTTAGAATAATATGATTGTCTTTATGTTTGTATGCATGATGTGATGTGACGCGCATGGGCTTAGTGTGTTGGTCTAAAGGTCCTCTCTTTGAGAGATCAAGAGCCCCAAAAGGCCACCTTTACGGCAGTACTTCGCCGCGCCCCTTTATTTTGTTGTTTATGTATTGCGTCCCATTTCATACATCAGGTCTGTTCCCGTTCGAACACGTTTACAAACGCAACTCGAACGCGCATGCGTTTTTGCCTTATCATGCATCAGGTCTCATTTCCATTCGAACGCGTTTACGAACGCCATACGAACGTGAGCATTCTATTTCATTTCCGTTCGAACGCGTTATCAAACGTCATACGAATGCGAGCATTCTGTTTCATTTCCGTTCGAACGCGTTTACGAACGCCATACGAACGTGAGCATTCTGTTTCATTTCCGTTCGAACGCGTTATCAAATGCCATACGAACGCGAGCATTCTGTTTACCATTCGAATGCGTTTACGAACGCTACACGAACGCGCACACATTGAACTGAGTCTGTCTTATCATATTCATGCATAATTGCCTCTTGGTTGATCTTTCTTGTGTTATATAGCCAACCGTATTATTTGTATTCCTGCATTTATCCATTCTATGTGTTCTTGGGATTGTATTCAAGCATGATTAGGCTGTTAGCATGTTATTTGGTTAATAGGTTCATGAGATAGTACTCAAGCATGATTATGTTGTTCTTAGTTTTCCATATCATAGGATTGAAATATGTACATGAGATTGCCATGTGATGTTGCATGTTGTGATGAACTTGTTGATGTATGCATATGAATTTAGAAGCATGAGAATTTTGGAAATAAATGTTATTTAAGCCTGGTTAAATTATTACATAAATCCTTTTATTACAAGTGACATAAGTAAGGGACCATTCCGAACCCAACGGTTTGAGGTCTTCCCTTGCGAGGGGTGAGTGCGGCCTTAAATCTCATTTTCCCGGTTCACACCGGGTGGCGACTCCATTACTCTCCAGTTTAGTCCCCCGTGGCTACTCCGTACTCCCAACTAGGCCGCGAGCCTAGGACAGAAAAGCGTCACCCAGGTTCTGTTGTCCACACCTTACCTCGTCACGAAAGTAGTTGGGAAAGGAGCGTACAAGCTACAGAATTTGGAGGGGGCTCACGTACGCAACAGTTGGAACGCGATGCATCTTAAGCGATTTAATCGGTAACTCTTATGTTTGTGGTTTGTTTGTTTGCAGTTATATGTTCAGTTAGTTGTTTTATTAAGATTGAATAAAGAAATCAGCAGAAGTCGTTCGACTAAGCGCAATAAAAGTTTGTCAAATTAAAATATCAACCGACATTTGTACAACACGTCACAATATCATTCTTCCAATTTCATACGACATAGACAGCACATACAAAATGTGATTACAGCTCTCCTGTCATAGCCATTGATTTAACTTCATACAAAATTTCAAAACTAACATTAGACTTGAAACTACCTAGACATTGTCTGGTGCTTCGTCGGTAGCCGAAGGAAGACTAGCGGGTGCATCATCTTGGGTTTCGGCAGCTTCCTCTATGATTTCTTCTCCCCCTAAATTCCTTCTGACCTCCTCCTTTTCAGCAACGGCAAGTGCGTCTGTTTCCGCCCTATCCTTCTTTGATTCAACCTCCAACCCTTTCTCTTCAAAATCATCCTCCGTCGAAGAGGAGATCCCGGCCTCACGCCTCTCATATTCTCTAATCCACTTCTCAGGTTTCCAGTCGACGTGTTTCCCAGCTAAGAAATCCCTCATTAAATCACGCCTGTTTCTCATCATGGAGTCAATGGCGATATCCTCCATTTTCTCTAACAGTAATTCCTCTCTTTCTTCACATTCTCGAAACCTTCTTTGTAGCTATCGATTGTCAGCTCAGCCGTTTCCTTCTCCAATTGCAAAGCAGCCTTAACTTCCTTCAGTTCTTTCTCAAGAACTCTTTCCTTCCTTTGAGAAGCAATGATACCAGACTTCAACTCTGATGACTCATTCCTCATCACCGACAGCGATTTCTCCAGCTCCTTTGTCCTCCTTTGATTGGACTCCACATTTTTTCGCATGAATAGGCTGCATTCCATTGCCTAAGGAAGCCGAGTTTTTTTTTTTTAAAAAAAAAGTAATATAATAGTAATAAAGGTTGCTACTCACTTGATAATTTAGTGCGATGGCTTTCTTCATGACTTCAGTTGGGCCAATTTGTGCCAATCTTACTTTATCCCCTTCGAGGAGAAGTCCTTCTACGAATGAGTCAATACTCGAAGGATCGGATATACCAGTCGACTCTCGTGGAACCTTTAAGGTAAGGTTATCAGAGTCATCTTCCTCCTCAACTTCGGGAACAGACTTCCTCTTTTTCCCCGCAGAAATTGTCGCGGTCGACTTCACCTTCTCTACTTCATTTTCTCTTTGTTGAGGCCCAGCCTCTTTTTCAGCCTCTAACTCTTTCTTCTTCAGCTTCCTTGATTTTTTCCGGCTCTTCATTTCGTCGAGTGAAGCTACGGTGAATGGCCCAGTCATCATTTCCTCTGCGCATAAAAATTCCTTGGGTTTTAGGGGCTCTCGATATCTATTTCCCCCATATAACTTTTGACACGACCATCTACTATTTATCACAGACAAAACGTCGTTACATAAGGCCAGAACTTTACCTTCTCGATGATAGATTTCCTTCCACAGCGGAGTCGACCTTAACCTCTTTTCCGTTAAGATAGTTTTGCAATCCCTTTTTTCGGCTGATAGGGACAGAATGGCTTTGGTGTTGGAGGTTGTACGTGCAGTCTTGATGAATGATTTGTTCCGTAGAGGACCTGCAAAAATAAGATCATGGTTACTCAAAGACAAATGAACGACTCAAAGATTGAAATTAAGCGAAAGTTCGTTACTCACTCGACAAACACCAAAATTCCGGGATTCGACCAACCCCGGCCAATCCAAATATACCCTCACCCTTCACAAAGAAATAATAAGACTGCCAATTTCCTCTATCATTAGTCGGCAATCCGGTGACTAAATGTGTCTTTCTTTGACGAAGGATCAACGTATACCTCCCTTTTTCCTTCAAATGTTCCTTCAGATAATACGTCTCTAAAACGTCCTTTACCTCGAAAAGTATCCCCAGTTCAAAGGATAAACATTCAATCGACAATAAGATCCTCCATGCATGGGCATCAGCTGTGAAGGAGCAACTCCGAAATGATCCAAAACCTCCTAAACCAATCTCGGAATAGGAAACCTCAGCCCTATAAAAAATGGACGCACATAGAATCCCATCCACCCAGGAACCCTGTAATCAATTCTTTCATTCGACAAAGGCACCCGGAGTTCCAAAGTATTAGGGAACCTGTACATACAGCTGAGTTCCCTCAATACTTTCCCAGTCATTCGACTTGCAGGATTCTTTGATAATAAGTTAGTAGGTTCACTCGTACAAGGTAATTCGCTCGACTCCCCAATTGCGGGTAAAGACCTTAACGGAATAGCCTCGGCAGAGATTACTGGCGGAGAAGGCATAGCTAAGGTAACAACACCACTCTCGATAAATTCCTGGTACGACCTACCTCCACACTCTACAAACTCCTTACTTTCACTTGATGATCCCACGGTTTCACTTGACGACTCGACATAAGTATCGATCGTGGCACCTAAGCTGCCTAAAGATTCACCACTCGACATCTTCCAGACGACAGGCATTAAACAACTAAACCCTCTAGTAGCCTACCTCCTAAAGATCAAAACCCACAAACATAAATTGAAAACTAATCACGCAAACCAAGAGATCAAACAGCTTAACTTATCTAAGAGCAGCTTGAATATTCACTATGAATGTTTAAAGGAATGAAGAACAAGAAGAAGATTTCGAAGAATACCTTGAAAATTCTTGAGAGCACACCTTACTCGACTTCCGAATGAGGCGAAATGAAACACCCAACGTTCCTTTATACATACTACCTAAAGATCTGGCGCCAAAATTCCCGCCCAAATGGACGCCTCGTAATTTGCATTAGGTCTTACAGCATCTAATGACACGTGTGAAAAGCCAGAATCATTTCCAACGGGAATCGTCGAATGGAATATCGATTCGACCAAACATTTATACAAGGCTTGACACTGTATCTCCTCGATATTTGACACAACGCCTAATAAAATTTAGGTACCATAAATAGCGAACACACAATCCTCACGACTCATACGACAAGTCGAGTGATATTATTCCTGAACCACCACCTGGTTCAGTCGACCAGGGGACATCCCCCACATGATTCTTGCTGAGTCGAGGAATCATGGAATATACTCGACTCATACGACAAGTTGAGTGATATTATTCCTGAACCACCACCTGGTTCATTCGACCAGGGGACATCCCCCACATGATTCATGCTGAGTCAATGAATCATGGAATATACCCGACTCATACGACAAGTCGAAGGATATTATTCCTGAACCACCACCTGGTTCAGTCGATCATGGGACATCCCCCACATGATTCATGCTGAGTCAAGGAATCATGGAATATACTCGACTCATACGACAAGTCGAGTGATATTATTCCTGAACCACCACCTGGTTCAGTCGACCAGGGGACATCCCCCACATGATTCATGCTGAGTCAAGGAATCATGGAATATACTCGACTCATACGACAAGTCGAGTGATATTATTCCTGAACCACCACCTGGTTCAGTCGACCAGGGGACATCCTCCACATGATTCATGCTGAGTCAAGGAATCATGGAATATTCTAGACTCATACGACAAGTCGAGTGATGTTACTCCTGAACCACCACCTGGTTCAGTCGACCAGGGGACATCCCCCACATGATTCATGCCGAGTCATGGAATCATGGAATCCGCTCAACACTTACGACCTGTCGAGTGTGATCCTAAGCCACCGCCCGGTTCAATCGACCAAGGGACACACGCCTGATGACTTACGTCGAGTCAAATACAGTCATTGAATACACTCAACACTTACGACATGTCGAGTGTGATCCTGAGCCACCGCCCGGTTCAATCGACCAAGGGACACACCCCTGATGACTTACGTCGAGTCAAATACAGTCATTGAATACACTCAACACTTACGACCTGTCGAGTGTGATCCTGAGCCACCGCCCGGTTCAATCGACCAAGGGACATACCCCTGATGACTCATGTCGAGTCAAAAATAATCATTGAATCTATTCACCTCATACGACAAGATGAGTAGACCTGAATTCTTCCTCTTAATTGCAAAACGAGACGTCATTAGCTCAAGACCATCGCCAAGATCAGATGAGCGATCATCCATATCTCGATTCATTCGACAGAAGATACTCTCAAAGCCTGGGACTTCCAGACTTAGAGAGTAGGGGACAAACTGTACGGGCCAAAATTGGGCCCAAGGATAAAATCGACTTTCACCACAGAAGCCAACCACAAGATCTGGAGCCCGGAAGAAGATCCATGGGACGCCTCACGAGCCCAAGCTCATTAACATAAAGACAGACAAACGGGCACCAGTTACAAAGATCAGGAAGTGGATCCGAATTCATAAATATCATCATGAAGTCAACGGTTATCAGACTTAAAGGACCTAAATTAAAACATCATTGAGGAGGTTTCCAACGGGCAGAAGATGGACCCCACATCAAATGAACCTATAAAAGAGAGAAGCAAAGAATAGAGAGGGATCCGAACACGACTCCTATCATCAGATAAAATCCAATACTCCGCCCTCACGGCAATTAATCAGTGGTTGAGGTATCCTAAGACCTTAATCCTTTCGCCTTTGACTTATTCATATTTAGGCTAACTTGAGCGTCGGAGTGCCTACGGCTTCCACCACACACAGTGGGCAGTAACCTCATCTTTTGCTCTACTCTTATTTTGCAGGTTCGCTTGTGCCCCTCAACTCATTTTCAATTGTGGACCTCGACCGAAATCAGCGTCCACACACAGAACCTGTTAAGCCCTGGACGACCTCAACCAAAGTATATTGATTGTCGCAAGTATTAGCGGTGCAAGTCTCAGGTTAAGACCAAATACACCTACTCTGATTTCGGACTTCCATAGACACATAGTCATACTACCAATGGAATTCCGAGGGGGTCTATCCAGAGCGAAGCTGTTTCCTGTACCATCGGTAAAACACAACCTCCTATTACACTTGCATGAGTAACCTATACCCAAATATATGAGAACTATGCCGTTGTGCCCTCACAACGCGCACAAGTGTAATACTAGTCTTTTACGCATTTATCGATGTCCAATCTCGACAATGCTCTGACTAGGGATATTTAATGATTTATCCTTCGTGGACTGATACTGTCTCATATCATTCTCCGTCCAAGAACAAATCATAGGGACCTCTCATCATTTATACATCTAGGTGATCTAATCACAAATGATAAGAGTGCAATCTCCTTTGTCACATAGTTAATTTGTACAACAACACCATGATCTGTACAAATAGTGACGCTATAGGTCATAATTGTCCAACAATCCAATGGTAGAGATATTTATGAAATTACAACAAAGCCCTTGTGTGATTTTGGATTAATCCAATTAATCGAATTAGGTCAAAGTAAATAATTAATATTATCCAATAACACTAAATTATTTTAATTGATAATTAATATATCAAATATTATTTATTATCAAACATTATCGGCTACCCAAGTGCTCAACGAGTACATTTCATATTGTGGGACTCTCTAAGTCCAGACACATTCGTCATATAAGTGTAGCATATATGTACGTAATTCGGCCACCTCTGAATTTGCGAAGAACACGAACGACCTTCCTGAACTATACAAGTCGAGGTCATCACATATGTTTAATAATCCCTCCGTCATAGTCTATCTGAGTTGTGCTTAGGAAACATAGATTACACCGTCAAGTTTCCAAGGGGCACATCTCATGTCGGCATGTCCACAATTTTTTACAACTAATCCGAACACCATTTCTTATATATGTTATCCATCCTAAGTGATCGGCTTTGACCAAAGTCTTAAGAATTGTGACTTACACACATGGATGCATAAACCTCTTATGGTACAAATACGGGCCGACAGATCATATCTTGATACGCACTTGATTAACGCTTGTATCGGTCCACACCCAAAGAACATCTAGATGTTGGACCATGAAAGGTCTCTGAGATATATGGCATCAAAGTGTGGAGGATTACACACAAAATCAATGTTATCCTATAATCAAAGGATCACATATACTACTCGACTCGAGGAGATTTCTATTGACGGTGGTGTGTACTTCCAACTATTATGAATCACTTATTAGTTATTCATTATTCGCTCCAATGAATACGTACATGTCAATACGAGCTCCCCAAGCTCATGGTACGTCGAGTTAAAACATTGGAACTCCAATTTCAATATACGACATTTGATAGTCTTCTAAGTTATAGGAATTCGACCGAATTCCAAAACCAACGACTAGGAATATTTACTTTAAGAATAGTTTATAATAGTAATACTATCTCAATGTCGGACCACCCAGTTTATAGTATTACTACATGACTATTCTAAGGTCGTTGTCATTCTTAGCGTATTTATATATCAATCTAATATGCATAATGACATTACCATTAATAATGTTTGAAATAAAAATATAATTATTTTATTAATAAGTAATAAAATATAATGTATAGTACATTATTTGGATTGGCGCTCCAAGCACCAACTCCAACAATCTCCCACTTGCTTAGTGCCAATCCGGATGGTGCCCAATTCTCATCTCCTCCACATATTTATCGAATAACTTAGGAGGTAAAGCCTTAGTAAGTAGGTCTGCTATGTTGTCTTGTCATTGAACCTTCAATACCGCTATGTCTTTTCATTCAATAATTTCTCTAATCGCACGGTATTTTCTTTCCACGTGTTGAGACTTGGAATGCGCTTTTGGCTATTTAGCCTGTGCAATGGCTCCGTTATTATCACAGTACAATCAGTGGTGGAATCAGCTGTTGAGCCTTGCTTTGAATATCTCCAATGAACTGCACCGCCATTAAAGGTAAATATGTATCCTGATATAGACTTTCGATCATCTGGATCTCTCTGAAATTCGAAGTCTGTATAACTCTTAACTTGTAGCTCATATTCTCCATAAATTAGAAACTTATCATTAGTACCCTTAAGATTTTCAAGATATGTTTCACGACTATCTAATGATCATTACCTGGATCAGATTGATATTGGCTAGTAATAATAACTCCTAAACTGATATCAGGTCTTTTACAAAGCATAACATACATAATGCTTCCAATATAAGAAGCATATTGCAAGTTAGACATTCTAACTCTCCCTTCCTCAGTCTGAGGTGTCATTTTCTTCGAACGATGTATATCGTATTGGAAAGGTACATGTACTATCTCGCAGTTGGTAAAATTATACCCTTATAACATTTTATATATGTACGTGGATTGCGACAACCCTATAAGCTTCCTAACTCTATCTCGGTAGAGTCTTATTCCCAGTATATAGGAAGCTTCACCCATGTCTTTCATGGAGAAGTTCTTGCAAATGTAGGCTTTCATATTTTGCATCAATCTATATCATTCCCAATGATAATGATAATGTCTACATACAAAATAAAGAATACTATCATGCTCCCACTAACTTTCTTATAAAAACATGGTTCTTTCTCATTCTCGATGAATCCAGATAATCTTATTATCTCATCAAATCAACGATTCCAGCTTCGGGATGCCTGTTTAAGTCCATAAATAGACTAGTTGAGCTTGTAAACCAAGTTTGAAGTCTCGTTGGATACGAACCCTCCGATTGCTCCATATAGATATCCTCCTCGAGGAATCCATTTAGGAAAGTGATTTTCACATCCATCTGTCATATCTCATAGTCATGATATGCAACAATGGATAAAAGAATCCTAATATATTTTAGCGTGGCTACTGGTGAAAAGGTTTCCTTATAGTCAATCTCAAGACATTGAGTGTAACCTTTTGCTACCAGTCGGGAATTAAAATTTACATTTTTCCATCTAGCCCTCACTTCCTTTTATAAATATATTTACAACCAATAGGTTTAACTCATTCAGGAAGTTCAACTAAGTCCCAGACTTGATTGTCATGCATAGAATCCATTTCTGATTTCATGTCTTCCTGCCATTTTCCCGTATCGATATCCAATATTGCCTCTTTATACGTAGTCAGATCTGTTTCCTCCAATAGGAGAACATTAAGGCTCGCATCAGATGTTAGAAATAGTATCTCAGAAGGGCTTGATATTCTATTTGACTTATGTAGACCCTGTGTTGTAGATCCTTCACCTAATTGGATCTCTAGTTCCATCTCAGGTTCCTTAATGTTGAGATCAAACACATCGAGAAAAGTGGCAAAATGAGCAATAAATATATTTCGTTGCATATAATCGTAGAATTGATATCCCAAAATAATTTTTAGGATATCCAACGATCCTATATTTATACCCTTCGTAAGGGGGAGCAAAATCGGTTTTGGCTATCCAAAAAAATCGGTTCCTAATATTTTAGAACCGTAACCTACCTAATTAAATAAGATCTCATATTTATCGGTTCCTAAACGGTTCCAATCCAATTCTGGGTTATCCTATTTTCCATTTGTTGAATATATTTTTTTCTTCAAAATGAGGAGGTTTTATGTCATATAATACGAACATGTTTGTGCTCCTCTTGTTCAAACTAAGGCCAAAAAGAAGAAAGTCGATGAAAACGCGAATGCAGAAGGTAAAGAATTTAAGCTCATTTTGCAAAAGTTCTTTCATGAAATTTAGATAGATAAAAATTTCAAAACTCCTAAAGTAATCAATAAAATATTTATTTGATTCAAGGGGCATAGTGAAATCTTTTTGGAATTATTTGATTCATGGAGTCAAACTATATAGATAAATCAACCAGGGTGAGATCTTGCAGATGAAGTGAAATGGAAATGAATCATTAGGCAATATTAGCATAAGCATAACAGGAAGAACACAAGTAAAATTTAAAAATAGGTTCTGGTTCCCACCCCACTAGAATTGGTATCGAACCGAAAAAATCGATTCCTTAATTTTAGAACTGGAAATGACCTTAGAAGAATCTGTTTCGGATTCGAAACCCAAAAATCGATTCGGTTCTTTTAGGTTATGGGTAGAACTGGAAACGATGCTCACCCCTACCCTATTGGTGTTAGTTTATCCTGCTGCGCAAGTCTAACGTATGCATGAAAACCCAAAATCCTTAAATATCTAAGATTTGGATTTCTACCGAATCATCTGATATGGGGTTGTAGAAATATCTTCCAATGGAACTTTATTAAGTATGTGGACAATAGTAAGTAAAGCATAATCAACAAGGTAATATGAAAGATCTGTATAGCTCATCATGGATCGCATCATATCCAATAAAATAAGATTTCTCCGCTCAGACACATCACTGTGTTGAAGAGTTCCTAGTGGGCTATATTAGACAAGAATCTCATTCTCTCTTAAATAACTTTTGAATTATTCGCTCATGAATTCACCACATCGATCTGATCGAAGGCACTTGACGAATTTCTCGGTTTTATTTTTTTATTTCGTTTCGGAATATTTTGAATTTTTCAAATGTTTCTGATTTATGTCTCATTAAATAGACATGTCCATAACTTGACTTATCATCCGTGAAAGTCACGAAGTATGCCGAACCATCCTGAGCGAAATGATTTAATCGACCACATATATAACTGTGTACTAGTTCCAATAAATCTTAAGTATGGTGTCCAACACCAATAAATGAGACATTTGTCATTTTCCCTTGGATACATGACTCACAAATTAGATAAGGATCTAAGGTAAGATCTTCAATCAAACCATCATTAACCAATTTTGATAGACGTCTAACACCTATGTAGCCCAATCTTATATGCCATAATTCAGTATTATTTAATTCAAATCTTTTACTTGTATTTTCCTCTACATTAAAGACATCTCGATATGTTTCCAAAACATAGTGACCGTTAGATAAAGAACATTCATATATCAAATAGTTGTCTTTATCATATAAACATAAAGCACCGTCTTTAATGTTTATTTTATAATCATCTTTATCCAATATCGGTAATGATATTATCTATCTGATAAGAGAGGGAACATAATAACAATCATGTAAAAATAATTTACATCCATCAGAGAGATCTAGAATAATTGTTCGTATGGCCTTGACATCCAATATCTCGCCATTCACAACTTTAAGCTGGATCTCCTATTTGTTCAACCTTCTTTTAACCCTCATGACCTGCATGGAGTTGCAAATATGAATGGGACTATCGGTGTCTAACACCCATCCACTATTTGCATCTAAGGCTAATTAGATGTCAATAATAGGAAAAATACAAAGCGTATCTGAGGGTCTTGCTTTTCCTTTCAACTCTTGACAATCTTTCTTCTAGTGTCCAGACTCCTTACAATGTAAATATGTATCATGCAATACACTCAATCTTGCAGTTTGTTTCTTGAAGTCTTTCTTCTTATTTCCCATTTCAATCTTCTTAGACTTCCTAGAAGTATTTGAAGAGCTTGCTCCACCATGGAGGTACAAAGTGAGATTCTTTTTCTTCAAATCATGTTCCACCGAGCGTAACGTGTTGTGAAGCTCTTCATATATAGTTTGCATCGAATGCATTACAAAGCCAACAAATGTACTGGGTAAAAAAGATATAATCATATTTCGCCCTAGTCTTTCATCTATCATAATGTCAAAAACAAAATTATCTTGACTCCAAGACAAGGCGGATGTTCAATTTCATATTGTAATTAATTCTCGGCTGTATTTATTGGAATGCAAAAGCCGCACTAATGGATTTGCGACAGCCATCTATAAGACAACAATTAAACACTAGCAGAACATTTTTCATTTCAATATAAAAATATTAATACGATTATGGATTTTAAATATATTAGTGTCATCCCACTACTTTACGTAATTTCATAATCTCCCTTAATGGAAAAAATAGAAATTTGGCAATCAAAATTTCATAGCAGGCAATGGATCCCATGATATTTACTCCAGCCTCAAATAATGACGGTTTTGGCCTTTATAAACTCATTAGGTAGACCTCTAAGGTCAATCACATCCATGTGATGCCTAAGTTTGGTCATGAACCATTTCTTATCCTCATAATAATGACGGTATTGGATTAAGACTTATTCCAGGTGTATACATGTCAATGTACATTAATGAACTTCGTACGTACACCTTCACAATAATGACAGTATTGGGTGACTACGTTAACTCATCACACTATATTTAATATTTTACCGAAACGACCTAAGTTCCGACCACTTATACCCTCACAATAATGACGGTATTGGGCATAAGTAATAAGAACTCATTCATCTCCGTATTGATAAGATGGACCATCCAATAATGCTCCACCATTATTAGTACTATTACTTAATAGAAAGTAATCACCTAATCACGGGAGATCTATGACAATGAAGTCATTAACATGCTTGGGTCAAAATAAAAATTTTAATTTAAAACGTGCAGTGCATATCTAATATGAATTATGCATAATTAAATTAAAATTATAGAGGCATAGATTCAAAAATATGACAAACATGTAACATGTGTTGTGTGGTTAAGACCTGCTCTGATACCGCTCTGTTGGGGTGGTTGTGGGACCTTAGGGTCGTATTAGTGTCCCGCACAGTAAAAGTGGATCTAACCCATGGATATCAAGCATTGGTTTATTTTTAAATAATTTAATGGAATATTATAATCCATTAAGAGTGCATAGGAAAAAAACCGAGGCTGAATCAGAGTACGGAAGCTTAAAAATGGACAGAAATAAGATTCGGGCACGAAACGTGCACAATACGCGCCGTGCGTGCTACAATTCGCTCGCGCACTATATCTCTCAGATCAATTTTGTTTCTATTTGATGCTTTCAAAAATGCTTTCTTTTGAAAGCATCAGCTCTCTGGAAATAAATAGCTGATGCAAATTAGGTATTTAACCCAATTTTATTCTAATCTTTTCTAAATATTTTCAAACAACCAAAATTAATTTGTAACATCAAAACTAATTTCAATACATGTTAAAGAATAAAATCATATTTTTCAAAATATCAAATAATTTTACAAAAATAAAAATTTATTCTAAATACATACATGCGTAAATTTTGAATCTAAAACACAAACCAAATTAGAATCCCACAATAAAGTGACTCATGAATAATTCTATGTCACCCAAAGGTGATCAAGTGATTCTAAAATAGTAGCCATAGCTCCAAGTTATCATCTAGAGTTCCAAACTCTAATTTTAAGTTTATGTCCAACATAAACATTTGACCCAATCACAAGTATATTGTGTTTATACTTCCAAAGCATCCATACATAATTCATTAGCCTTATTTCAACATCAAGTTATGTTATTATGTATCCAATTCACAATACATCACTAATGATAACTCACTAATGAAAACATAGCTTTAGAAAAGATCAGACTTACCTAACACGCTTGATTCTAAGATCCAATCTTCTTCTCCTTGTTGAAATATTGTAGAGAACTTCCAAAGCTAGCAAGCTTGATTCTAAGATCCAATAATGATTCCAAAATTAGCAAGCTTGATTCCAAGATCCAATCTTGATTTCTCTTTGTTGAAATGTTGTAGAAAACTTCCAAAACTTCACTAAACACTTCTTTTACTTAGGCTAATATCTCTAGATTTTGCTTGTTTTAGCTTTCACAAGCTTAACTTTCTTAAGCTCAAACTTAATTAAGAATACTTAATTAAGAACTTGCTCAAGCTTGTATTTTATAGCAAAAATTATGCAATTTTTAATTAATAAAAGTCTTAATTAACTTTTAGGTGGGCTTATTCTAATTTGTCAAAATATGTATAATTAGGTGTGACTAATCTCTTTTGTCTATTACTTTGATTTAATCCAATTAAATCAAGACAAAGTTTAACCAATGGATTAGTTGATTGTCTACCACTTGGATTTAATCCAATTAAATCAAGCCAAATACACCTATTATTACATATTTGCAATTACCAAAATATCCTCCAATGGTAGAGATATTTATGAAATTACAACAATGCCCTTGTGTGATTTTGGATTAATCCAATTAAGTTAAAGTATATAATTAATATTATCCAATAACACTTAATTATTTTAATTGATAATTATAATATCAAATATTATTTATTATCAAGAATTATCGGCTATCCAAGTGCTCAACGAGCACACTTCATATTGTGGGACTCTTTAAGTCCAGACATGTTCGTCATATAAGCCTAGCTTATATGTACGTAATTCGGCCACCACCAAATTCACGAACGACCTTTCTGAACTATACAAGTCGAGGTTATTACATATGTTTAACAATCCCTCCATCGTAGGCTATCCGAGTTGTTCTTAGGAAACATAGATTACACCGTCAAGTTTTCAAGGCGTACATCTCATGTCGATATGTCCACGATTCTTTACAACTAATCAAAACACCATTTCTGATATATGCGATCCACCCTGGGTGATCGGCTTTGGCAAGAGTCTTAAGAATCGTGACTTAAACACATGAATACCTAAAATCCTTTTGGCACACATACAGGCCGACAAATCTTATCTTGATACACACTTGATTAAAGAGTGCATCAGTCCACACCCAACCAATATCTAGCGGTCAGACCGTGAAAGGTCTCTGACATATATGACATCAAAGTATGGAGGATCACACATAAAATCAATGTTATCTTATAGTCAAAGGATCACATATGCTACTCGACTCGAGGAGATTCCTATTGACGGTGGTGTGTACTTCCAACTATTAGGAATCACATGTGATTCATTCAATATTCACTCCAACGAATACCTACATGTCTATACGAGCTACCTAAGCTCATGGTACATCGGGTTAAACCATTGGAACTCCAATTCCAATATACGATATGTGCAAGTCTTCTATGTTTTGGAAATTCAACCATATTCCAAAACCAACGACTATGAATATTTACTTTAAAAATTATTTATAATAGTAATATTATCCCAAAATCTGACCACCTAGTGTCCAATATTACTACATGACTATTCTAAGGTCGATGTCATTCTTAGCATATTTATATATCAATCTAATATGCATAATAACATTAACATTAATAAGGTTTGAAATGAAAATGTAGTTATTTTATTAATAAATAATAAAATATAATGTACAATACATTATTCGAATTAACGCTCCAAGCACCAACTCCAACACTATCAACATTTCTCGAGGACGAAGACAGTTTTTTAATCAGGATAATCCTGCTATGAGAACTAGGATTCTATATTAGCATTGTCAAGAT
>SKCR01053309.1:0-53318 GCA_019454045.1 Zanthoxylum bungeanum | reverse complement strand
ACAAATAGAGGCGCATGTGGGTTTCGATGGAAAGGGCCCAAAGCCATTTCACTTGGCCCAAATCAGTTTAGGATAAAGCTTTTTAGGCTTTTAAAGACTTAAAGACTTGATATTGGTTGTAATTTCGTTTTTTAGGGGCATTATTGTCTTTTTGCCTTTAGGGTTTCTTTTTGTAACACTATTTAAACTTACTTTCTTCTTCATTTGAAGGCAATCAACGAAATTGTAACTCAAAAGCTTAAAGCTTTGGCTATGGCCGAATTCTTGTAAGGGAGGGATTCCCCTTTTCAAGTTTGAATCGACTTATCTAAGTTAGCAAACTTAGTGGCGTCTCCATTTGCTAGCAAAACACTACAAGGATTCATCTTAAAGGTTCTCAAGGGCAAGTTCTTTGTGGGTCTTCTTGTGGCTTGGAAGGGTTTTGTTTCTATAAAATCAAATTCGCGGTTCTTGGGGTTCTGTCCGTTGCTTGGGGTTTGCTTGGATTTCGAATCCAAGTGGGTTTCTTGTCACTCATCCTCTACAACATGTGCACTCAAAGCATGCTTGACAACTAAGGATAAGTTATCCAGCGGGTATGCAGCTCCCTCATGGTCACTAGCATCCTCCAACTCTGGCATCTCCTCCTCAACCTCACTATCGGTAGAGTACACCTCTCTACTCTTTTTATCAATCACTAAGGTACGCCTATTGGGACATTGTGAAGCATAGTGTCCCATGCCCAAACACTTGAAACACTTGACATCTTTAGTTCTAGCAGCTGCACCCTCAGGTTTTGGCCTAGTTTTGCTCGGTTCTGCAGCCTCTTTACCCTTGGCACTAGGTTCGGCCCTAGGCTTATTAAAGCCTCCACTGAATTCGCCTCTAGGCTTGTCAAAGCCTCCATATCCCTTCTCATTCGGAACCCATTTCCCTTTCCATGCAGAAGTAGCCTGAGTACCAAATCTGGATGTTGACTTTTTCTTGAGTTGCCTTTCTATCTTGATAGCCATGTGAAGCATATCCTCCAAATCAACATAATGATGCAACTCCACCATGTTTGCAATCTCTCTATTCAAGCCCCCTAGAAACCGTGCCATAGTAGCTTCTGCATCCTCAACTACATTTGCCCTGATCATGGCAACTTCCATCTCTGTGTAATAGTCCTCAACACTTTTGGTCCCCTGATACAGATGTTGTAGTTTCTGATACAACTCCCTATAGTAATGGCTGGGTATAAAATCTTTTCTCATGAGACCCCTAAGTTCTGCCCATGTCTGAACCGGTCTCTCATAGTTTCTCCTCCGAGTAGAGACAAGCTGATCCCACCAAATCATAGCATAATCGGTAAACTCAATTGCTGCTAGACTGATCTTCTTCTCGTCTGAGTAGTGATGACAGTTGAAAATCAATTCTATTTTCTTTTCTCATTCTAAATAAGCTTCAGGATCA
Organism: Zanthoxylum bungeanum; assembly: GCA_019454045.1. Lineage (NCBI taxonomy): Eukaryota > Viridiplantae > Streptophyta > Magnoliopsida > Sapindales > Rutaceae > Zanthoxylum > Zanthoxylum bungeanum. The sequence continues at coordinate 51,887 of SKCR01053309.1, read as the reverse complement.
TTCTTGCCTTGGAATGTTGGTATCTTGATCTTGATGCTACCTAGATCACCATCTACATCTCCTCGCCTACCGTCCTCTCCGATCATAATCCCCTCTTCTGGCATCAAATGCACCTCTATCATCAAACCGTCTATCCCTCCTATCATTCCTCCTATCAAACCTTCTATTAGGCCTCCTATCATGCCCAGGCTGAAATCTCTCCTCCACATCATCAAAACCATCAGATTCATCAACTCATTTTCAGCTTCCTCTTCATCTGGTGGTACATACTGTGGTGGTACACGGCGAGGTGGCACATTGTGAGGTGGTGGTACATTCTGAGGTGGTGGTACTCTGGGACCGCTACCAGTTTGAATACTCTCGACACTCTTTGACAATCTCTCCAAAGCAGTATTCATGTTCTCCATCATATCTGTAAATTTCATATCCAAAGCCTCAAGCTTCTCATCAGTAGTTAGACCTGCCATCTCAACACTAAACAAACAGATTAGAAATAACAAGAAAGTAAAACAGATATGTAAATCCTCACAATCTCACGTGTTTACACTCGAATGATAGCACTCCACTCGTGTTTGCACTCTATTGGCTTTTACCCGATACTGTGCTCACAATCACTGCCTTTTACCACTCTTGAGTTCGTCCTCAATTAAAAAGTGAACCACACTCAGTCCAAGAATACAAACCAAATGTAGTCCTCAAGCTAGCATGAACACAACGAACCCAACAATATATATATATATATAGGGCAGGCGGAAAACAATACGCGAACAGGAATAGTGATGACGGAGACTCAATCAATAATACTTAAGCTAGAGTAATTAGCAATAAGGAGTAAACAATTAGCACAATGGAAAAAAAATAAGCATGCAAATTCACGGTCGTATGCAATTTCGGGAGAAAATTTGGCACCTCTATAAAAATTTTGATGGAATACCCTCCACGGGCACCTAAATGATAATATGGAACAAACTAGGTTCAACCAAAAAAATGCACTTTTTTTTTTCTGCTCAAGTGATCACTATCACTCAAGTCCTTTGTTTTTTTTTTTGATAACGTCAGATGCTAAATGTGGTACTGATTTCAGAGGTTGATTTAGGTTCTGATTTCAGAGTCTGGTTTCAAAGCCTGATTTCAGAGTCTGATGAGGGTCTGAATCCAGGGTCTGAATTCAGAGGTTGCTGGTCAGTGTCTGATTTCAGAGTCGAATAAGGGTCTGATTTCAGGGTATGAATTCAGAGGCTAATTTTCAGGGTCTGATCTCAGAGGCTGATTCAATGGTTAAGTTTCAGGGTCTGAACTCAGAGTCTGATTCAATGGTTAAGTTTCAGGGTCTGAACTCAGAGTCTGATTCAATGGTTAAGTTTCAGGGTCTGAACTCAGAGTCTGATTTCAGAGGCAGATTTCAAAGGTTACGTTTTAGGTCTGATTTCAGACTTCACTTAGTTTTCACACTGCACTAGGGTTTTAGAAACAAAACACACAGCCGCCAAAGAACATGCTTATTTCTTAAACATATGCTAAGAACAGAATGACTATGACGAACTGATAGGAAGAACAGAACAGAAACCCAGAATTGGAAAAAGATGAACTGATATGCTTCACAACAAAACCAGATCCAGAATATAAACAAAACAAAAACAGTAACAAGATCCAACAAGAACTGAAACGAAAATAACAAAGAAAAAAAGAAAAACAGAATCAAACAAAAGGAAAGTTAGAAAAATCAGACCTTGGAACCCTGAGCTCTAGATACCAAATGACAAAGAACCCACTTGGATTCGAAATCCAAGCAAACCCCAAGCAACGGACAGAACCCCAAGAACCGCGAATATGATTTTGTAGAAACAAAACCCTTCCAAGGCCACAAAGAAGACCCACAAAGAACTTGCCCTTGAGAACCTTAAGATGAATCCTTGTAGTGTTTTGCTAGCAATGGAGACGCCACTAAGTTTGCCAAAACTTAGATAAGTCGATTCAAACTTGAAAAGGGGAATCCCTCCCTTACAATAATTCAGCCATAGCCAAAGCTTTAAGCTTTTGAGTTTACAAATTCGTTCGTTCCTCAAATGAAGAAGAAAGTAAGTTTAAATAGTGTTACAAAAAGAAACCCTAAAGGCATAAAGACAACAATGCCCCTAAAAATGAAATTACACAAATATCAAGTCTTTAAGTCTTCAAACGCCTAGGAAGCTTTATTCTAAACTGATTTGGGCCAAGTGAAATGGTTTTGGGCCCTTTCCATCGAAGCCCACATGCATCTCTATTTGTTTGTTGCAGTCGGCCATAAAACTCTGAACTAATCCCGCCATTACTTCTCTGAGTCTTTTGGTCCTCTACCTCGTAATTGGCCCTTCTGGTACTTGTAATGCGTCCTTTGGTTTGTTGTCGGCCTGGATCATGTCACGGAAGCACGTCAATTTACTATAGCATGTAAGCACCTGAATTAGCTTAAGTGAGATTAGCTTCTAATCTTTGTTTTAAGTTTATTTAGGTGCAAAAGGACCTTAATGGTCGTGGTTGAGGTGCTTGACTTAGGGCTTTCGGTAATTTTAGCTATAGGTTCATTTTAGTCTTTTTACTCTCTTGTAACCCTTATTATATGACTCTTCTTTGTATTTTGGAGACAACCAGATTCTCTGTTTCTATTAATGGAGAGCTGCATGGTTTCTTCTCTGGGGGTCGTGGGTTGCGACAAGGTGATCCTATGTCTCCTTATCTATTTGTTTTGGCTATGGAAGTTTTGTCAGGTCTTCTTCGTAATATGGCTACTAATCCGGGTTTCCAGTTCCACTGGCGGTGTTCTAAGGACCGTCTTAATCATCTATGCTTTGCGGATGACCTTATGATTTTTTGTAAAGCAGATGCATCCTCTGTTCCTTGATCAAAGATTTTTTTTTTTTGGATAAGGTAAGTATTATAACCCTTGATCAAAGATTATCTTGGGCAGTTCAGTGGTTTATCAGGTTTAATCCCGAATCCAGCTAAAAGTCATTTCTTCTCCTCTGGTATCTCTTCTACCTGCAAGGCCAGCTGCGTGATGTGTTAGGGTTCCAGGTAGGGATTCTTCCTGTGCGGTATTTGGGTGTCCCTTTGATCTCTACTAAACTTAGGGCCTCTGATTGTGCTTCTCTTGTGGATCGTATTGTTATGCGTGCTAAAAGTTGGAGTTGTAAGTTTCTCTCTTACGCAGGTCGGCTTCAGCTTATTAAGTCGTTTTGTTCTCCATTCAAGTTTATTGGTCTTCTTTATTTATTCTTCCTAAGTCTGTGGTTAGGAAGGTGGAGACGATCCTGCGTTCTTTCCTTTGGAAGGGTAGTGCGCTTACCTCTTCTGGGGCAAGGGTAGCTTGGAGCAAAATTTGTTTACCTCTAAAGGAGGGGGGGCTGGGTATTAAGAGTCTGGATTCTTGGAATAGAGCGGCTATTGTCAAGCATATCTGGTTTCTCTGTTCTGGCCAGGTTTCCTCTTGGTCAATTTGGGTTTACTCTTATTTGTTGAGGGGGAGAAGCTTTTGGGAGATCCCTTGTCCTTTTGACTGCTCTTGGAGTTGGCGTAAGATTTTGGAGCTTCGTTCTTGGTCCCGTCGGCGGATGAGAGTGAGGATTGGGAATGGTGAGAAGACTTTATTGTGGTTTGATTATTGGCATCCTCTAGGCCAGATTGTGGACACGTTGTGCGAGAGAGTGATTTATGATTCTGGCTTGGATAGAATGTGACGCGAAACTCACTTGGAGGATTAGGCCAAGCAAACCCATCGCAGCGGACAGAACCCCAGGAACCGCGAATTTGATTTTGTAGGAACAAAACCCTTCCAAGGCCACAAAGAAGACCCACAAAGAACTTGTCTTTGAGAACCCTTAAGATGATTCCTTGAAGTGTTCTGCTAGCACGGAGACGCCACTAAGGTTGCCACGCCTTAGATAAGTCGATTGCATGAAATAGGGGAATCCCTCCCTTAAGCAATTTTTGGACAAAGCCAAGCTCTCAATGGAGATGAATTTCGAAATTTGGTGATTAGCTTCTCATTAAGATGAAATGAGTTTAAATAGTACAATGAAATAAACCCTAATGGGTGCAAAATGACCAAAACACCCTAAGTTGCTAACTAATTGCTATTAAATGGCCATGCCCTTAATAGACATTTAATAACAACACAAAGTCAAAAGAAACAAAGACTTAATCAATAACAAACAAAGACTTAATAAATAACTTTGACAAAAAAGTCTAAAGTAAAAACACAAAATCATAAAGTCAACAAATGTGGAATCAAACACAGCTTTGGCAATTGGAAGAAAAAATGCTCTCTTTTTTCCCCCCTCTCGGCGATTCTCGTCTTCGTCGTGAACCTTAATCTCTCTGGTCTTCTACCAATTTGTTAACTCTTAGTTTCTTTTTACTTCTCCACGGCTTGTCTTTTCCTTTTCAGTTGCCTTCTCAGATCTACTTTTAGGTTTTCCCTTTGTTTTCTCAGACCGTATATCTTTTCTTCTCGCCTTAGCCTTCGTACTCCCTTCTTCTCAGATCTACTCTCAGATCGACTTTGCTTCGCCTGGTTTTCTTCTCGCCTAGTCCTTCTTTCTCCTTTTTTCTCAGATCTACTCTCAGATCGATTTTGATCCTCCTTTTCCGTCTACCCTCCCTCGTATCTTTCCATTTGCTTCCCCTGCTGTTGCTCTTTCCCCTCCCCTCTCGCTTCTCATTCCCCTTCCATGTAGAAGTAGTCTGAGTACCAAATCTGGATGTAGACTTCTTCTTGAGTTGCCTTTCTACCTTGACAGCCATGTGAAGCATATCCTCCAAATCAACATAATGATGCAACTCCACCATGTTGGCACTCTTTGTTCAAGCCCCCTAAAAACCGTGCCATAGTAGCCTCTGCATCCTCCACTACATTCGCCCTGATCATGGCAACCTCCATCTCAGTATAATAATCCTCTACACTCTTGGTCCCCTGATACAAATGTTGTAGTTTCTGATACAACTCTCGGTAGTAATGGCTGGGTATAAATCGTTTCCTCATGAGACCTCGAAGTTCTTCCCATGTCTGAATTGGCCTCTCATAATTCCTCATTCGGTTGGTGACAATCTGATCCCACCAAATCATAGCATAATCTGTGAATTCCATGACTACTAGATTGATCTTCTTTTCATCTGAGTAATGATGACAATTGAAAATCAATTCTATTTTCTTCTCCCACTCTAAATATTCTTCTGGATCATTCTTGCCTCGGAAGTTTGGTATTTTGATCTTGATGTTGCTCAAATCACCATGTCTACCGTATCCTCTCCCATCATAATCCCCTCTTCTGTCATCAAATGCACCTCTACCATCAAACCGCCTATCCCTCCTATCATTCCTCATATCAAACCTCCTATTAGGCCTCCTATCAGGCTCTGGCTGAAATCTCTCCTCCACATCATTAAGATCATCAGAATCATCAAACTCATTTTCAGCTTCTTCTTCATCTGGTGGTGCCCGTCGTGGTGCCACATTCTGAGGTGGTGGTATATGTCGAGGTGGTGGTCTGGGAACACTGCCTGTTCGATTACTCTGTACTTCCCTGGACAACTTATCAAAAGCAGCATTCATGTTTTTCCATCATATCCATGAATTTCCTTTCTAAAGCCTCAAGTTTTTCATCCACTGTCAAACTAGTACCTGCCATCTCAAAGCTTCAACAAACAGATTAGAAGTAACAATATGTGAAAATAATTAGATATCCTCAAAACCTCACAATCTCACAAGCTCACGTGTTTACACTCAAATATGATGTGAATATGACTTACCCAAAGTTAACAACAATATGTGATCTTCCAGCTAGCATAAACAACAAGAACCAATGATGTATATATGGTAGGTGGAATAATGCGAATAAGAATAGTAATCACGAATACTCAATCAAAGAAACTTAAGCTAAAGAGCACGGAATAAGAAAAAAAATGAGTTAGCGAAATGCGCAAACAAACAAGCAAGCACTCAATGTGACCACTTAGCCAATCTTGTAATCACTCTTTACTGTTTTGTCTCACTTACTCTTTTTTTTTTCTTTTTTTTTAACTTTTCTCTTTTCACTCCTTTCTTTTGCCTCTCACACTCACAAGCGTATACAAGCAAATGAAATACAATGCAAATATCAATATTTCAAGAGGTAGCAAGTAAAACTTGGTTGGATATACACGAAATTAGTGCAAATTTGGTGCACTCAACCTCACTTCACTTGATTCTTCAACATTAACAACACAAATCAGCAAAGGTACACTATGTATAACTCAAGACAATTATCAACTTCATGCATTTCAATTTGTTTCATCATTCATTCACTCACTTTCATCACCAATTGACATGATCCAGGCAGACAACAAACCAAATGACGCATTACAAGTACCAGAAGGGCCAATTACGAGGCAGAGGACCAAAAGACTCAGAGAAGCAATGGCGGGATTAGTTCAGAGTTTTATGCCGGCTGCAACCAACAAATAGAGGCGCATGTGGGCTTCGATGGAAAGGGCCCAAAGCCATTTCACTTGGCCCAAATCAGTTTAGAATAAAGCTTTTTAGGCTTTTAAAGACTTAAAGACTTGATATTTGTGTAATTTCGTTTTTAGGGGCATTATTGCCTTATGCCTTTAGGGTTTCTTTTGTAACAATATTTAGCTTACTTTCTTCTTCATTTAAGGCAACCAACGATTTGTAAACTCAAAAAGCTTAAAGCTTGGCTATGGCCGAATTATTGTAAGGGAGGGATTCCCCTTTTTCAAGTTTGAATCGACTTATCTAAGTTTTGGCAAACTTAGTGGCGTCTCCATTGCTAGCAAAACACTACAAGGATTCATCTTAAAGGTTCTCAAGGGCAAGTTCTTTGTGGGTCTTCTTGTGGCCTTGGAAAGTTTTGTTTCTACAAAATCATATTCGCGGTTCTTGGGGTTCTGTCCGTTGCTTGGGGTTTGCTTGGATTTCGAATCCAAGTGGTTTCTTCTTGTCACCAATGCACTCAAACACTCTTTCTTTTCACTCAAACTCACAAGATTGCACTAAGATCACAGGAATGCAAATAAGCAAGTTCACGCAAATGCCAAGATGAATGATGTCAATTCTGATTTTTGCAAAGCTGATATGAATAATACTTAGGGAAACAACACTAATTGCACGTATTCAACAATAGAAAGACAAGATATGTCAATAAATCTCACATAGTCAAATCTGACCTGATTCTTTTTTCTTTTTTTTTTGTTTATCAAATCTGACCTGATTCCTTTTTTTTTTTTAACACAAATAACTTAATAACAATGTTGAACACGTCCTAGTAACATACAATTAACAAATAAACACTTTATTTAAGTAAAGAAAAATAAAGCTCTAATTTTGACTCAAAGACCGAAACTAGAACATGAAGAAATACTCATGATCAATCAAAAACACTCAAAGGCAGAATGTTATTCATGCTATTTTGATCACAAATAAACAAGAAACAGCAAGAACCAACAAGATCCACAAAAACTAAGAATCAAGATGAACAAGTATCTTGATGACCAACAAACAAAATAAAGACTAAATCAAAAAAAACAAAAGTAAAGACAGAAAAATCAGACCTTGGAACCCTAAGCTCTGATACCAAATGACGTGGAACTCACTTGGAGGATTAGGCCAAGCAAACCCCTCGCAGCGGAGAGAACCCCAGAACCGCGAATTTGATTTTGTAGGAACAAAACCCTTCCAAGGCCACAAAGAAGACCCACAAAGAACTTGTCTTTGAGAACCTTAAGATGATTCCTTGAAGTGTTCTGCTAGCACGGAGACGCCACTAAGGTTGCCACGCCTTAGATAAGTCGATTGCATGAAATAAGGGGATCCATCCCTTAAGCAATTTTTGGACAAAGCCAAGCTCTCAATGGAGATGAATTTCGAAATTTGGTGATTAGCTTCTCATTAAGATGAAATGAGTTTAAATAGTACAATGAAATAAACCCTAATGGGTGCAAAATGACCAAAACACTCTAAGTTGCTAACTAATGGCTATAATGGCCATGCCCTTAATAGACATTTAATAACAAACACAAAGTCAAAAGAAACAAAGACTTAATCAATAACAAAACAAAGACTTAATAAATAACTTTGCCAAAAAAGTCTAAAGTAAAAACACAAAATCATAAAAGTCAACAAATGTGGAAAACTTTTCCAAATTTGTCTAAAGTTGTTTCCTTGCACCAAAAGTCCTCCAAATTCGTGGATTCCATGTATAAAGGCATAATGATGTGTCATAAAGTCCAATACGTCTTGTCTTGGCCGAATATTTAGTGTCGGGCTTGAATCGGCTTGATCCGTTAAAAATATACTCGGCTTCAAGATTGCTGGCGTGTTACTCTGGTATGACTTGGGTCAAGTGAAATAGCTTCGGACCCACTCCATTGAAGCCCTCATGTGACGCCAATATGCCCCGGAGTTGTCTGTCACACTCGACCATGGCATTCTGCGCTAGCCCCGCCATTGCGTCTCTGATCTTCTTAGCTCTTTGGCGTGTGATTGGGCCTGTTGGCAATTGCAAAGGATCTAATGTTCCTTGAGTTGTTGGATTCATGTCATTCCCTCCCTCTTGAAAAGGATTCGACCTCGAATCTGTACCTGCATCAAAAAGAGTTAAGTCAGAAACATTAAATGTCGCAGACACATTATGCTCACCTTGTAAATCCAGCTTGTATGCATTGTCATTATCCGTTCCAAGACTTGAAATGGACCATCCCCTCTCGGTTGTAGCTTGGATTTACGCTGTTCAGGAAATCTTTCCTTTCGCATGTGTACCCAAACCCAATCTCCAGGTTGAAATACCACACGTTTTCTTCCCTTATTGGCATAAGAAGCATATTGTTCATTCTTTCGTTGTATGTGCTCTTTTTCTTTCTCATGTATGTGTTTCACCAAATCAGCTTTCTTTTTTCCATCTAACCCTGCATGCTCATCAACAGGCAATGGTAACAAATCTAATGGAGTTAGTGGTTTGAAAACCATAAACAATTTCAAATGGTGAATAAGATGTGGAAGAATGAATGCTACGTTTATATGCAAATTCAACAAAAGGCAAACAATCCCCCCAAGTTTTCAAGTTCTTAGAGACAATAGTACGCAATAACTGAGTCAAAGTCCTATTAACCACTTCAGTCTGTCCATCAGTTTGGGGATGACAAGTAGTAGAATACAAAAGTTTTGTTCCTAACTTACCCCATAAAACTTTCCAAAAGTGACTAAGGAATTTAACATCACGATCTGAAACTATACTCCGTGGAATTCCATGGAGTCGTACCACTTCTCTAAAGAATAAGTCAGCAATGTTAGTGGCATCATCAGTTTTATGACATGCTATAAAGTGTGCCATCTTACTGAACCTATCAACCACTACAAAGATGGAATCTCTACCATGCCTAGTCCTAGGTAAACCCAATATAAAATCCATTGATACATCTACCCACGGCTCACTAGGTACAGGCAACGGTGTATACAACCCATGAGGCATAACCTTAGATTTAGCCTTTTTACAAATCAAGCATTTATCACACAAACGCTCAATATCTCTCCGCATTTTAGGCCAATAAAAATGTTCACTCAATACCCCTAAGGTCTTAGAAATGCCAAAGTGCCCCATTAAACCTCCCCCCCCCATGCGTTCTCTAACTAACAACTCACGCATACTACAAACAGGAATGCATAATCTATTCTCCCTAAACAGAAACCTGTCATGTTGATAGAATTTATTAAAGGTAGACTTTTCACATGCAGCATAGATGGTACTAAAGTCAGTATCATTTGCATAAAGTTCTTTAATAAATTCAAACCCAAGCATTCTTGCACTCAATGAAGTAAGTAAAGCATACCTTCGCGATAGTGCATCAGCGACAATGTTTTCCTTACCTTGTTTGTAGCGAATTACGTATGGAAATGTCTCAATGAACTCCAACCACTTTGCGTGTCGTTTGTTCAACTTACCTTGGCCCTTCAAGTGCTTCAATGATTCATGATCAGTATGGATCACAAATTCTCGAGGCCACAGATAATGCTGCCAAGTCTCAAGGGCTCTCACTAGCGCATACAACTCCTTGTCATATGTGGGGTACCTCAAAACTGCTCCATTCAGCTTCTCACTAAAGTAAGCTATTGGTCGCTTTTCTTGCATAAGAACAGCTCCAATGCCTATTCCGGATGCATCACACTCAATCTCAAATGTCTTTTCAAAATTGGGTAGCGCCAAAACTGGTGCACTACATAACTTCATTTTAAGATCCTGGAATGCACGCTCCTGCTCTTGTCCCCATTTGAAACCAACAGTTTTCTTCACTACTTCAGTCAGTGGTGCAGCAATACTACTGAAGTCTTTAACAAATCTGCGGTAGAAGCTTGCTAATCCATGGAAGCTTCTAACTTCTGTCACTGTCGTTGGTGTAGGCCAATCCTGAATCGCCTTCACCTTCTCTACATCAACTTCGATGCCATCTGCACTTACAACAAAACCAAGGAAAACAATCCTATCCATACAAAAAGTGCACTTACCAAAGTTAGCATACAGTTTTTCCTGTCTCAACACTTCAAGAACATGCTTCAAATGTGTAACATGCTCATCTAATGTTTTACTGTAAACTAAGATGTCATCAAAATAAACTACAACAAACTTACCTATAAAAGCACGCATAACATGATTCATCAATCTCATAAATGTGCTAGGTGCGTTTGTAAGACCAAATGGCATAACTAACCATTCATACAAGCCATACTTGGTCTTAAATGCAGTTTTCCACTCATCTCCTTCTCTCATGCGAATTTGATGGTATCCACTCTTTAAATCAATCTTACTAAAAACTTTGGAACCATGCAATTCATCCAACATGTCATCTAGTCTAGGAATAGGGTGACGATACTTTACCGTTATATTGTTGATCGCTCGACAATCAACGCACATACGCCACGACCCATCTTTCTTAGGAACTAGAAGAACTGGTACCGCACAGGGACTCATACTTTCTCTAACATACCCTTTCTCCATCAACTCCCTCACTTGCTTATGAAGTTCCTTCGTCTCCTCCGGATTGCTTCGGTAGGCTGGTCTGTTGGGAATGACTGCGCCAGGTAAGAAATCTATCTGGTGCTCAATACCTCTAATGGGTGGAAGCCCACTAGGAATGTCCTCTGTCAGCACATCACTGAATTCCTGCAAAAGAGATGAAATGGACACAGGAAGCAAAGGGTCAGTGTTAGCAATACAAATACGGTGTTCCTTGTAGACCAACAAAAGCATAAGCTTGCTAGCCTTAAAAGCTTTCCTTGCTTCACCTTCACCCATGTAAAAGCTCTTTTTCACACGCCCTTTTGTTTATCAAATCTGACCTGATTCCTTTTTTTTTTTTAACACAAATAACTTAATAACAATGTTGAACACGTCCTAGTAACATACAATTAACAAATAAACACTTTATTTAAGTAAAGAAAATAAAGCTCTAATTTTGACTCAAAGACCGAAACTAGAACATGAAGAAATACTCATGATCAATCAAAAACACTCAAAGGCAGAATGTTATTCATGCTATTTTGATCACAAATAAACAAGAAACAGCAAGAACCAACAAGATCCAACAAAAACTAAGAATCAAGATGAACAAGTATCTTGATGACCAACAAACAAAATAAAGAAAAACTAAATCAAAAAAACACAAAGTAAAGACAGAAAAATCAGACCTTGGAACCCTAAGCTCTGATACCAAATGACGCGGAACTCACTTGGAGGATTAGGCCAAGTAAACCCCTCGCAGCGGACAGAACCCCAAGAACCGCGAATTTGATTTTGTAGGAACAAAACCCTTCCGAGGCCACAAAGAATACCCACAAAGAACTTGTCTTTGAGAACCCTTAAGATGATTCCTTGAAGTGTTCTGCTAGTACGGAGACGCCACTAAGGTTGCCACGCCTTAGATAAGTCGATTTGAATGAAATTGGGGAATCCCTCCCTTAAGCAATTTTTGGACAAAGCCAAGCTCTCAATGGAGATGAATTTCGAAATTTGGTGATTAGCTTCTCATTAAGATGAAATGAGTTTAAATAGTACAATGAAATAAACCCTAATGGGTGCAAAATGACCAAAACACCCTAAGTTGCTAACTAATGGCTATTAAATGGCCATGCCCTTAATAGACATTTAATAACAAAGACAAAGTCAAAAGAAACAAAGACTTAATCAATAACAAACAAGACTTAATAAATAACTTTGCCAAAAAATTCTAAAGTAAAAACACAAAATCATAAAAGTCAACAAATGTGGAAAACTTTTCCAAATTTGTCTAAAGTTGTTTCCTTGCACCAAAAGTCCTCCAAATTCGTGGATTCCATGTATAAAGGCATAATGATGTGTCATAAAGTCCAATAAGTCTTGTCTTGGCCGAATATTTAGTGTCGGGCTTGAATCGGCTTGATCCGTTAAAAATATACTCGGCTTCAAGATTTCTGGCGTGTTACTCTGGTATGACTTGGGTCAAGTGAAATAGCTTCGGACCCACTCCATTGAAGCCCTCATGTGACGCCAATATGCCACGGAGTTGTCTGTCACACTCGACCATGGCATTCTACGCTAGCCCCGCCATTGCGTCTCTGATCTTCTTAGCTCTTTGGCGTGTCATTTGCGCATGTGTACCCAAACCCAATCTCCAGGCTGAAATACCACACGCTTTCTTCCCTTATTAGCATGAGAAGCATATTGCTCATTCTTTCGTTGTATTTGCTCTCTTGCTTTCTCATGTATGTGCTTCACCAAATCGGCCTTCCTTTTTCCATCGAGCCCCGCGTGCTCATCAACAGGTAAAGGTAACAAATCCAATGGAGTTAGTGGCTGAAAACCATAAACAATTTCAAAAGGTGAAAATGAAGTAGAAGAATGAATGCTACGATTATATGCAAACTCAATAAATGGCAAACAATCTTCCCAACTCTTCAAATTCTTGCCAACTATAGTGCGCAATAATTGAGATAAAGTCCTATTAACTACCTCTGTTTGTCCGTCAGTCTGTGGATGACATGTGGTAGAATACAATAGTTTGGTGCCTAGTTTAGCCCACAACACCTTCCAAAAATGGCTAAGGAACTTAACATCTCTATCAGATACAATACTCCTAGGTATACCATGGAGTCGCACTATGTCTCTGAAAAAATAAATCTGCAATGTTTGTAGCATCATCGGTTTTATGACATGCAATGAAATGAGCCATTTTACTAAACCTATCAACTACAACAGAGATTGAATCTCTACCCCTCTTTGTCCTAGGCAAACCTAACACAAAATCCATCGATATATCAACCCAAGGTTCACTAGGTACAGGCAAAGGAGTATACAAACCATGTGGCATTAATTTAGATTTAGCATGCTTACATGTTAGACACTTATCACAAATACGCTCAACATCACGTTTCATTTTAGGCCAATAAAAGTGCTCATGTAAAATAGCTAAAGTCTTAGTAATCCCAAAATGCCCCATCAAACCTCCCTCATGCGCTTCTTTCACAAGCAACTCACGCATACTACAAGCAGGAACACACAACATGTTCGTTTTAAATAAGAATCCATCATGAATGTAAAACTTTCCAAAAGATGACTTTGCACAAGTAGCATAAATCTCACCAAAATCAGAATCACACTCATATAATTCCTTAATCAAATCAAATCCCAACATCCGTGCATGCATTGAAGTAGTAAAACATACCTGCGAGATAATGCATCAGCCACTATGTTTTCTTTACCTTGCTTGTAGCGTATAACATATGGAAATGACTCAACGAATTCCATCCATTTTGCGTGTCGCTTATTCAACTTACCTTGACCCTTCAAGTGTTTTAATGATTCATGGTCGGTGTGGATCACGAACTCTTTAGGCCACAAGTAGTGCTGCCTTGTCTCAAGTGCTCTCACAAGCGCATATAACTCTTTGTCATACATGGGGTACCTCAAAGCTGCTCCATTCAGCTTCTCACTAAAATAGGCTATTGGCCGCTTTTCTTGCATGAGAACTGCTCCAATACCTAACCCTGATGCGTCGCACTCAATCTCAAATGTCTTCTCGAAGTTGGGTAGTGCTAAAATGGGTGCACTGCATAACTTCGCTTTAAGGTCCTGGAATGCTCGCTCTTGCGCCTCGCCCCATTGAAAACCAACTGTCTTCTTTACTACCTCAGTCAATGGCGCGGCAATGCTACTGAAGTCCTTGACAAATCTCCTATAGAAGCTCGCTAACCCATGAAAGCTTCGGACTTCTGTCACTGTAGTTGGTGTAGGCCATTCCTGAATTGCCTTACCTTTTCCACATCTACCTCGATGCCATCTGCACTCACAACAAAGCCAAGAAAAACAATTCTATCCATGCAAAATGTGCATTTGTCAGAGTTAGCATACAATTGTTCTTTTCGTAAAACATCAAGTACATGCTCCAAATGCATTACATGCTCATCTACTGTTTTACTATAAACTAAGATGTCATCAAAGTAAACCACAACAAACTTACCTAAAAATGCACGCATAACATGATTCATCAATCTCATAAATGTGCTAGGTGCGTTTGAGAGACCAAATGGCATAACTAACCATTCATACAGCCATACTTAGTCTAAATGCAGTTTTCCACTCATCTCCCTCTCTCATGCGAATTTGATGGTATCCACTCTTTAAATCAATCTTACTAAAAATTTTGGAACCATGCAATTCATCCAACATGTCATCTAGCCTAGGAATGGGGTGACGATGCTTTACCGTAATATTGTTGATAGCTCGTCAGTCAACGCACATACGCCACGTCCCATCTTTCTTAGGAACTAGAAGCACTGGTACTGGACAAGGACTCATGCTTTCCCTTACATACCCCTTGTCCATCAACTCCCGTACTTGCCTTTGTAGCTCCTTTGTCTCCTCGGGATTGCTCCTATAAGTCGGTCTGTTAGGAATGACTGCTCCAGGTATGAAGTCAATCTGGTGTTCAATACCTCTAATGGGTGGAAGCCCACTAGGTATGTCCTCTGTCAGTACGTCACTGTAATCCTGCAAAAGAGATGAAATAGACACAGGAAGCAAATGGTCAGAGTTAGTAAAATAAATATGAGGCTCCTTATAGACTAACAATAACATGAGCTTGCTAGCCTTGAATGCTTTCCTTGCTTCACCTCACCCATGTAGAAACTCTTTTTAACCTCTCTCTTTTGTTTCCCCCTTACGTTCACTCACACTCCCCTTGGAACTCCCACGGCCTTGGCCTTATTTTTCTCACCAGATACACCACTCTCACTAGTCTCACCCAAGGTGGTGTTTCCCTTCGCTCTCTCTTTGTCACGCTCAAGTTGCAACTTAACCTGATCTTCATGGACTTGTGCAGGTGTAAGTGGGTATAATGTAATGGGTTTTCCCTTATGCTGGAAAGAGTACTTGTTCTTGAACCCATCATGAATAACCTTCTTATCAAACTGCCACGGCCTGCCCAAAAGAATATGTCCTGCATGCATCGGTATCACATCACATAGGACATCATCTGTGTATGGCCCAATGGTAAAGCTCAACAGTACCTGCTTTGTCACACTTATCTCCCCACAATCATTTAACCACTGCAACTTGTAAGGCTTTGGGTGTCTCAAGCAACTCAACCCCAATCGCTCAATCAAAGCTGTGCTAGCAACATTAGTACAACTGCCCCCATCTATGATCATACTACACCCCTTGCCATTCACACGGCACCTAGTATGGAATATGTTCTCCCTTTGGCACACTCTCATCCTCTACAACAAGTGCACTCAAAGCACGCTTGACAACTAAGGATAAGTTATCCAGCGGGTATGCAGCTCCCTCATGGTCACTAGCATCCTCCAACTCTGGCATCTCCTCCTCAACCTCACTATCGGTAGAGTACACCTCTCCACTCTTTTTATCAATCACTAAGGTACGCCTATTGGGACATTGTGAAGCATAGTGTCCCATGCCCAAACACTTGAAACACTTGACATCTTTAGTTCTAGCAGCTGCACCCTCAGGTTTTGGTCTAGTTTTGCTCGGTTCCACAGCCTCTTTACCCTTGGCACTAGGTTCGGCCCTAGGCTTATTAAAGCCTCCACTGAATTCGCCTCTAGGCTTGTCAAAGCCTCCATCTCGCTTCTCATTCGGAACCTATTTCCCTTTCCATGCAGAAGTAGCTGAGTACCAAATCTGGATGTTGACTTTTTCTTGAGTTGCCTTTCTATCTTGATAGCCATGTGAAGCATATCCTCCAAATCAACATAATGATGCAACTCCACCATGTTTGCAATCTCTCTATTCAAGCCCCCTAGAAACCGTGCCATAGTAGCTTCTGCATCCTCAACTACATTTGCCCTGATCATGGCAACTTCCATCTCTGTGTAATAGTCTTCAACACTTTTGGTCCCCTGATACAGATGTTGTAGTTTCTGATACAACTCCCTATAGTAATGGCTGGGTATAAATCTCTTTCTCATGAGACCCCTAAGTTCTGCCCATGTCTGAACCGGTCTCTCATATTTTCTCCTCCGAGTAGAGACAAGCTGATCCCACCAAATCATAGCATAATCGGTAAACTCAATTGCTGCCAGACTGATCTTCTTCTCGTCTGAGTAGTGATGACAGTTGAAAATCAATTCTATTTTCTTTTCCATTCCAAATAAGCTGCAGGATCATTCTTGCCTTGGAAAGTTGGTATCTTGATCTTGATGCTACCTAGATCACCATCTACATCTCCTCACCTACCATATCCTCTCCGATCATAATCCCCTCTTCTGGCATCAAATGCACCTCTATCACCCAAACCGTCTATCCCTCCTATCAAACCTCCTATTAGGCCTCCTATCATGCCCAGGCTGAAATCTCTCCTCCACATCATCAAAACCATCAGAATCATCAAACTCATTCTCAGCTTCCTCTTCATCTGGTGGTACATACTGTGGTGGTACACGGCGAGGTGGTATTGTGAGGTTGTGGTACATTCTGAGGTGGTGGTACTCTGGGACCGCTACCAGTTTGAATACTCTCGACACTCTTTGACAATCTCTCCAAAGCAGTATTCATGTTCTCCATCATATCTGTAAATTTCCTATCCAAAGCCTCAAGCTTTTCATCAGTAGTTAGACCTGCCATCTCAACACTAAACAAACAGATTAAAATAACAAGAAAGTAAAATAAATATCTAAATCCTCACAATCTCACGTGTTTACACTCGAATGATATCACTCCACTCGTGTTTGCACTCTATTGGCTTTTACCCGATACTGTGCTCACAATCACTGCCTTTTACCACTCTTGAGTTCGTCCTCAATTCAAAAGTGAACCACACTCAATCCAAGAATACAAACCAAATGTAGTCCTCAAGCCGGCATGAAACACAAAGTCTAATAATATATATGGGACAGGTGGAAACAAAAAACGAACAGGAATAGCAACGAAGAAGACTCAATCAATAATACTTAAACTAGAGTATTTGGAATAAAGAAGTGAACAATTAGCACAATGGAAAAAAAATAAGCATGCAAATTCACGGTCGTATGCAATTTCGGTAGAAAATTTGGCACCGCTATAGAAATTTTGATGGAATACCCTCCACAGGCACCTAAATGATAATATGGAACAAACTAGATTCAACCAAAAAAATCACTTTTTACTCTTTTTTTTTTTTTTTTTTTGCTCAAGTGATCACTATCACTAAGTCCCTTTTTTTTTTTTTTTTGATAACGTCAGATGCTAAATGTGGTTCTGATTTCAGAGGCTGATTTAGGTTCTGATTTCAGAGGCTGGTTTTCAAAGCCTGATTTCAGAGTCTGATGATGGTCTGAATCCAGGGTCTGAATTCAGAGGCTGTTGGTCAGTGTCTGATTTCAGAGTCGAATAAGGGTCTGATTTCAGGGTCTGAATTCAGAGGCTAATTTCCAGAGGTTACTGGTTAGGGTCTGATTTCAGTGGCTATTGGTCTAGTCTGATTTCAGAGGTTACTGGTCTGGGTCTGATTTCAGAGGTTACTGGTCTGGGTCTGATTTCAGAGGCTACTGGTCTGGGTCTGATTTCAGAGGCTAGGCTAAGTTTCAGGGTCTGATCTCAGAATCTGATTCAATGGTTAAGTTTCAAGGTCTGAACTCAGAGTCTGATTTCAGAGGCAGATTTCAAAGGTTACGTTTTAGGTCTAATTTCAGAAGCTAAGATTTCAGGGTCTGATTTCAGACTTCACTTAGTTTTCAGGGTCTGATTTCACACTTCATTAGGGTTTAGAAACAAAACACACAGCCGCCAAGAACATGCTTATTTCTTAAACATATGCTAAAGAACAGAATGACTATGACGAACTGATAGGAAGAACAGAACAGAAGCCCAAAACTGGAAAAGTGATGAAGATGAACTGATATGCAACTGGAATGAACTAATATGCAGAACACACCAAACACATCCAGAAATAAACAAAACAAAAAAACAATCAAGATCCAACAAGGACTGAAACGAAAAAAACAAAGAAACAAAACACACAAAACAGATCCAGAAATAGAACAAAACAAACAAAAAAACAGAAACAAGATCCAACAGAACTGAAACGACAAATAACAAAGAACAGAGAAAAACAGAATCAAACAAAAGGAAAGATAGAAAAATCAGACCTTGGAACCCTGAGCTCTAGATACCAAATGACAAGAAACCCACTTGGATTCGAAATCCAAGCAAACCCCAAGCAACGGACAGAACCCCAAAAACCGCGAATATGATTTTTGTAGAAACAAAACCCTTCCAAGGCCACAAAGAAGACCCACAAAGAACTTGCCCTTGAGAACCTTTAAGATGAATCCTTGTAGTGTTTTGCTAGCAATGGAGACGCCACTAAGTTTGCCAAAACTTAGATAAGTCGATTCAAACTTGAAAAGGGGAATCCCTCCCTTACAATAATTCGGCCATAGCCAAAGCTTTAAGCTTTTGAGTTTACAAATTCGTTGGTTCCTCAAATGAAGAAGAAAGTAAGCTTAAATATTGTTACAAAAAGAAACCCTAAAGGCATAAAGATAATAATGCCCCTAAAAACGAAAATACACAAATATCAAGTCTTTAAGTCTTTAAAAGCCTAAAAGCTTTATTCTAAACTGATTTGGCCAAGTGAAATGGCTTTGGGCCCTTTCTATCGAAGCCCACATGCGCCTCTATTTGTTGTTGCAGCCGGCCATAAAACTCTGAACTAATCCCGCCATTGCTTCTCTGAGTCTTTTGGTCCTCTGCCTCGTAATTGGCCCTTCTGGTACTTGTAATGCGTCATTTGGTTTGTTGTCTGCCTGGACCATGTCATTGGGCCTGTTGGCAATTGCAAAGGATCTAATGTTCCTTGAGTTGTTGGATTCATGTCAGAATGGCCACAGTTGCTTCCATTATCTGGATTCTGCTTGGCATTGGCCCCCTTCTAGATCTGCTGCTCTTGTAGATTTGGCTCAGTCTCATCTACCGTCTCCTTCTAGTTTGAGGGAGGATGTGCTGGTTTGGGAGGACGATAGAATTGGGAGATTTTCTGTGGATAGTGCCTGGAATGCTATGAGGTCAAGGAGACCCGAGATGCCTTGGTCTCGAGTTGTTTGGTTCAGGAAAGCTATTCCCCGCCATTCCTTTCTTCTTTGGATGACTATTCAGGGAGGCCTTTGTACTCAGGACAGTCTGATGAGATTTGGCATCTCCGCTGCTCGCGGTGTATTTTTGTGGTTGTTCAAGTGAGGACATTGATCATCTTTTTTCCAGTGCCTCTTTTCTTCGAGGGTCTGGTCGTCTGTGCTAGCCATGTGTGGGTTAGATTGGAGTCGCCGAGATTGGTGTCAGACTTTGAGTGGTTATGTCAGTTCTCTGGTGCCTCTTTATGTCATCTTCTGTTCGTCTTTCTTTTGCAGCGTCAATCTACCATTTTGGAGGGAGAGGAATGTTCGCACTCATGATATGCCTCTTCGGCCTGTTTCTGCTCTTCTTTATGATATTGTTTTTGATGTCGGAATCGTGTTAGCTTTTACGTAAGGTGAATCCATCTTATGACAATAATGGCTTCACCTTTCATGGCACCTTGCCCGATGACATCTTTTGTTGATCTTTTGTAGCCGTTTGGCTTTCTTCTTGGAGGGCCTGTCCTCTCTAGTGCCTGGGGCATGCCCCTTTGATCTTTTGCTTGTAGCCTTTCGGCTTTTCTTCTAGGAAGGCTTGTCCTCTCTAGTTGCCGGGGTATGCCCCTTTGCTTTTTGTATAGTTTTCTTTTGGTTATAATACTACTTATCCAAAAAAAAAAAAAAAAAAAAACCAACGTAATATACAGAATTTTGAAAGAGAGAAAAGCTTGAGCTTTCCATGGCTATGGCCAAAACCTTGTTGAGGGAGGGATTCCCCTTTTCAAGTTCAAATTGACTTATCTAAGCTTGGCAACTTAGTGGCGTCTCCATTGCTAGCAAAATACAATCTGATTTCATGCTTGTGGTTATCATGGATGTGAGTTTCATGGTGGTTAGGGGCTGATCTTGGTTGGGTTTTGTTCCTACAAAATCAGTATTCAAAGTTCTTGGGGTTTTGAGAAAGATGCTTGGGGGTTTGCTTGGTTTCCAACCCAAGTGAGTTTCTTGTCATTTGGTATCATGAGCTTAGGGTTCTGAGGTCTGATTTCCTATCCTTTGTGTTGTTTAATCTTGTATTCATCTTTGTTCTTTGTTGATTTAATTTCAGCATCAAGGTTTTACTTCCACCTTGATTCGGCCATTGTTGGATCTTGTTGTTTCTTGCTGATTCTTGTTGATTTGTGATCAAAATATCATGAATAACATTCTGCCTTGAGTGTTTTTTGATTGATCATGAGTATTTCTTTGAGTTAAGCTTTGGCTACTTAGGTCAAAATTGGGGCTTTTGTGTTCTTTGCTTGAATCAAGTGTTAAGTTGTTAATTGTAAGTTACTAGGACGTGTTTAACAATGTTATTAAGTTATTAGTTTCAAAAATCAAAAAAAAAAAAAATGCATCAGGTCAGATTCGGCCAAGGAAGAACCATCACCACCCTTGCTTTTTTCTTGCCATATGCATGTCACTTAGCTTGTTTTCAATAGGTATTGTTCATATCTACTTTGAGAAAATCAGATTGCACTTCATTACTCCTAACATTTGCTTGAACTAGCTTGTTTGCAATCTTTGTGAAGTTGTTGCAATCTTGTGAATGTGAGGAAAACAAGTGTTTTTGAGTGTTGTAGTGAGGCATTTGAGTGAATGAGTGTTGAAACAAAATGAAATGCTTATGGATTGATGAGGCCGTGAGACTCTTGAAGTTTACTTATGCGTGAGTGCTTGATGTGCTTATGTTGAAGCATGAATAACAAGTGTGCTTGATGATTTGCGTGAGCCATCATTAGCTTGACATTGGATTTGTGTTGAAATCATTAGCATGACATTGAAAATGGAAGCACTCATGAGCTTGACATGGAATTTGAGTAGCCATCATTACATTTGAGAGGTGCTTGAAGAGGCAAGCTGCTGCATCACCAAGTTAATTGGAAAAATTGTTTAGTTGGTTTGTAACTTACCATTGCCGAATTGACATGCTTACTTGACCTACTTGTAAGCTACTTACGTAAGAAGCTGAGTCACCTACTTGTTTTGAAAAAAAAAAGAAGAAAAGAGAATTGGTCGCATTGTGCTTAGCTTGATTAGACCATTTGCAAGTTGATTGGATTGTTTTACATGAGTTACATTGATATTTGATTTGGGTTTGTATTGGTTTGAGCTTGAAAGACTATATTTGTGTTATAGCAGAATTGAAATCCTTTGTGCTTCATTGTGTTTCATTGGGTGTAAACACTTGTGAGTGTGTGTGAGAATAAAAGAAAGGTGAGCTCAAACACTATAGCGAGTGACCATAAGATTACTTCAGTGACACGTTGATTGCTTGCTTGCTTATTTATTGCATTTAGCTAACTCGTCATTCTTTCTTATTCTGAGCACTCTAGCTATAGGTTTCTTTCGATGAGTCTTCGTGATTACTTATCTTATTTGCTTTATTCCACATGCTTTATATATACATTGTGTTTCTGTTAGCTTGTGGACTACACCTTAGTTGACCATACTGGGAATTGAGTTGATTTGTAATTGAATTGAGGAAGAACTCAAGAGTGGTAAAAAGGCAGTGATTGTGAGCACAGTATCGGGTAAAAGCCAATAGAGTGCAAACACGAGTGGAGTGATATCATTCGAGTGTATGCACGTGAGATTGTGAGGATTTACATATTTGTTTTGCTTTTTATTATTTCTAATCTGTTTGTTTAGTGTTGAGATGGCAGGTCCAAGTTTAACCATTGATGATAAGATCGAGGTTATGGATACTTTCAAAAGTGATATCCAAGATATTATGAGTGATTATAGAAGATCTTATGAGAAATGGAAAAAGACTTGGAAGGTAACTAAATATGCAGTGAATGAAGAGTCTCAACAACCAAAAGCTATTGAAGTTGTGTGTAATGAAGTGAGAAGCACTTGTGATGTTGAGTGCATAGCGAATGAAAACACTTGTGAGGCCTTGAATGTTGTGAATTGTGTTATAAGTGACATGGTGAGTGAAAATGCTTGTGAGACCGTGAGCATTGAGGGAATAAACACTTGTGAGGTAGTGTGCTTTGAGGTTGAAAAACATAGTGAAGCTGAGCAGGTGTGTGAGGAGGTTTTGCAAGTATGGTTGAGATAGTGGCCATGAGTGATGATGAAGCTGTGAGAGCTGGTGAAAAGAAAGTAGATGTGGTATTGAGGTTTTTCCATAACATTTTCTCTATTGTTTATGCTTTTTCATCGCAGGTACAAGTGGTCAAGTATGATTCTTTTATATTTCAATATCATCGTCCATTGATTTTGTCATAACTATCTATGATCCGGGTTCGGATTCGAGGACGAATCCATTTCAAGAGAGGGAGAATGACATGATCCAAGGGACAACATTTGACATGAATGCAGTCATCCAAGGAACATTACAGCCTTTGCAATTGCCAAGAGACCCAATCACACGCCAAAGAGCTAAGAAGATCACAGACGCAATAGCGGGGCCAGAGTTTGCATATAATAGATGCATTCATCCTTCTAGTTTTTACTTGCCTTATGAGATTGATTATGATTCTAATTCTTTAACTCCTATGGATTTATTATCTTTGATTCTTATTAAGCTTGGGAGTATGAATGATAGGGAAAGGCAGAGTTGGTGAGAATAATAGGTTTCCAACGCATTGTGTTTGACCCCGGCAATTGGGTGTGGCTTTATATGCAAGAGGAAAAGATCCAAGCTACAATCGAGAGGGAGATGACCTTTTCAAGTCTTGGAAAGGATCAATGACAATGCATATAAGCTGGATTTGCAAGGTAAGTACAACGTATCTGCTACTTTTAATGTTTCTGACTTCACTCATTTTGATGCAGGTTCAGATTCGAGGTCGAATCCTTTTCAACAATGAGGGAATGACATGAGTCCAACCACACCAGAGACATTACAGGATGCATCTAATAACTTGGAGGAACCCATACAGTTGCCAACAGGTCCAATCACAAGCCAAAGAGCAAAGAAGATCAGAGAGGCCTTTGCGGGACTAGCTCAGAGCTATGTGACCAGTTTCAGCAACCAAGTCAAGTGCACACCAGAGACACATATGGGCATAACCAGAGAGGTCCCCAAGCTATTTCATTGACCCAGATCAGCTCAGACTGAAGCATAGCAGAGCAGCTTCAGCACCAGCACCCTTTTGACCCGATTTCATCCATTTTGGGACTATGTTGAATTCGGCCAAATGGGGGCATTTTTGTCATTTATGCTCGACATTTTGACTTTATTTATGATGTAATTAGCATGGTTGACTTTGCCATTAGGCTTAATTACGCTTAG
The DNA here is from genome assembly GCA_019454045.1 of Zanthoxylum bungeanum. Taxonomy (NCBI): domain Eukaryota; kingdom Viridiplantae; phylum Streptophyta; class Magnoliopsida; order Sapindales; family Rutaceae; genus Zanthoxylum; species Zanthoxylum bungeanum. The sequence continues at coordinate 27,987 of SKCR01053309.1, read as the reverse complement.
ATCTCTACTTAGCCGGAAGCACGTCAATTTACTATAGCATGTAAGCACCTGAATTAGCTTAAGTGAGATTAGCTTCTAATCTTTGTTTTAAGTTTATTTAGGTGCAAAAGGACCTTAATGGTCGTGGTTGAGGTGCTTGACTTAGGGCTTTTGGTAATTTTAGCTCTAGGGTCATTTTAGTCTTTTTACTCTTTGTAACCCTTATTATATGACTCTTCTTTGTATTTTGGAGAAACCAACGTAATATACAGAATTTTGAAAGAGAGAAAAGCTTGAGCTTTCCATGGCTATGGCCAAAACCTTGTTGAGGGAGGGATTCCCCTTTTCAAGTTCAAATTGACTTATCTAAGCTTGGCAACTTAGTGGCGTCTCCATTGCTAGCAAAATACAATCTGATTTCATGCTTGTGGTTATCATGGACGTGAGTTTCATGGTGGTTAGGGGCTGATCTTGGTTGGGTTTTGTTCCTACAAAATCAGTATTCAAAGTTCTTGGGGTTTTGAGAAAGATGCTTGGGGGTTGCCTGGTTTCCAACCCAAGTGAGTTTCTTGTCAACATTATTCCACCTGCACTATATACATTATTGGTTCTTTGTGTTTCTGCTAGCTTGTGGGACTACACCTTAGTTGACCATCTGGGAATTGAATGAGTGATGAAGCTGTGAGAGCTGGTGAAAAGAAAGTAGATGTGGTAGTGAAGTTTTTCCATAACATTTTCTCTATTGTTATGGTTTTTCATCGCAGGTACAAGTGGTCAAGTATGATTCTTTTATATTTCAATATCATCGTCCAATTGATTTTGTCATAATTATCTATGATCCGGGTTCGGATTCGAGGACGAATCCATTTTAAGAGAGGGAGAATGACATTGATCCAAGGGACAACATTTGACATGAATGCAGTCACCCAAGGAACATTAGAGCCTTTGCAATTGCCAACAGGCCCAATCACACGCCAAAGAGCTAAGAATATCACAGACGCAATAGCGGCGGCCGGAGTTTGCATATAATAAATGCATTCATCCTTCTAGTTTTTAAGTGCCTTAGGAAATTTATTATGATTCTAATTCTTAACTCCTATGGATTTATTATCTTTGATTGTTATTAAGCTTGGGAGTATGAATGATAAGGGAAAGGCAGAGTTGGTGAGAATAATAGGTTTCCAACGCATTGTGTTTGACCTCGGCAATTAGGTGTGGCTTTATAAGCAAGAGGAACAGATCCAAGTTGCAACTAAGAGGAGATGGTCCATTTCAAGTCTTGGAGCGGATCAACGACAATACTTACAAGCTTGATCTTCATGGTGAGTTTGGCGTTCCTACAACGTTTAATGTTTCTGACTTATTTTATTTTTAATGCCGGTTCAGATTCGAGGTCGAATCCTTTTCAACAAGGAGGGAATGACATGAGTCCAACCATACCAGAGACATTACAGGATGCAGCTAACAACTTGGAGGAACCCATGCAGTTGCCAACAAGTCCAATCACACGCCAAAGAGCAAAGAAGATCAGAGAGGCCTTTGCGGGACTAGCTCAGAGCTATGTGACCAGTTGCGTGCACACTAGAGACACATATGGGCATAACCAGAAAGGTCCCCGAGCTATATTTATTTGACCCAGATCAGCTCAGACTGAAGCATAGCGGAGCAGCTTCAACACCAGCACTCTTTTGACCCGATTTGACCTATTTTGGGACTATGTTGAATTCGGCCAAATGGGGGCATTTTTGTCATTTGTGCTAGACATGTTGACTTTATTTATGATATAATTAAGCTAGTTGACCAGGTCACTAGGGTTAATTATGCTTAGAACCTTGCTTATTGAGTATGCACGTCAATTTACTATTTGATGTAAGCATCTCAAATTAGCTTGAGTTAGATTAGTTTCTAATCATTGTTTTAAGCTACTTTAGGTTGGAAAAGACTTTTGGGGACGTGCTTGAGTGAAAGCTTTGGGTAGTTTTTAGGTCTTTTGGTAATTTCACTTTAGGGACATTTTTGTCCATTCACACCTTTAGGTTTTTCTCTTGTAACCTATTTAAACTTTGTTTCCTTATTCTTTGGAATAACATACACGACATTTTGAGAAACTTTCAAGCTTTTAAGCTTTGGCTATGGCTAAATTTCTTGTGAGGAGGGACTCCCCTTTTCAAGTTCAAATTGACTTATCTAAGCTTGGAAACTTAGTGGCGTCTCCATTGCTAGCAAAATACAATCTGATTTCATGCTTGTGGTTATCATGGACGTGAGTTTCATGATGGTTAGGGGCTGATCTTGGTTGGGTTTTGTTCCTACAAAATCAGTATTCAATGTTCTTGGGGTTTTGAGTAAGATGCTTGGGGGTTTGCTTGGTTTCCAACCCAAGTGAGTTCTTGTCAGCTATTAATCATTCGTGGGAGTTTTTTTGCCATTCTAATATTCTCCTGTTTGGTTCGAATTTGGGTTTGCTAGAATCCTAGTGATGTTGATGTGAGCATTATTCGTTCTTCTTCTCAAGCTATACATTATCTCGTGTTGTCTCATGTTTCTACTAATTGGAGTTGTGTGGTTTCTGTGGTTTATGGTGTGTGTGATTATGAGAAGCGTCCAGGGCTTTGAGCCAATTTGATTACTTGTGGTAGTGATTTTGATGCTTCTCTTGGTTAGTTATGGGGGATTTCAACGCTATTTGTTCTACTCTCGAGTATAGTGGTGGTTATTTATCATGGCCGTTTGGAAGGATGATTTGGGTTGCTGCTGGTGTGGTTTGGTCAGGTTTGTTTTGGATGATCTTCGGTTTTCTGGCTGTTGTTTTACGTGGTTTAATAAGCAAGTTCATTCTCCTATTTGGCGGAAGCTCGATCGTGTTGTCACTAATTCCTTTTGGGAGTGCCTCTTCCCTGGTTCGGTTGTTAGGTTTCTTCCTCCTAGGATTTCAGACCACTCCCCTATGGTTATTAAGCTTGCTGAGCTCACAAAGAGGAAAACTCCTTTCAAATTCTTTGATTTTTGGGCTGATCATCCTGATTTCCTTTCTATTGTGGCTAGGGCTGGGATATTGATGTTTGTGATACCCCGATGTTCCGCTTGTGTAGTAAGTTGAAAAGTGTGAAGTTGGTCTGAAGAAGTTTAATGTTGAGCACTTTTCTAATCTCTCGGGTAGGGTCTTGGAGGTTAGAAGGAAGTTGGATAGGGTACAATGTGCTTTGCAAGATAACCCTAGTGACTTGGCATTGTTAACAGAAGAGGCGAGACTTTCTTTACGGTATGATGACCTTAGTCGGGCTGATGAGGGTTTAAATAGATAGAAATCTCGTGTTCAATGGCTCGACCTTGGGGATCAGAATTCGAAATTCTTTTTCCATGCTATGAAGAATCATCATTATCGCAGTAAGATTACTTCTGTTTCTAAGGAGGATGAGACTCGTTTGGATGATGATGTTTTGGTAAGGGAGGAGATTGTATCTTTTTACGAGACTCTTTTGGGGCCCCAGCCTTGTCTGCATGATATTGATAGGGATATTCTCCATTTCGCTATTACTAAGCATGTGTTTGTTGAGCAGAGGGAGAGTCTTGCACGGGAGGTTTCTTATGAGGAGATTAAGTTTTCTTGTTCTCTCTGAAGGATAATAAGGCCCATGGTCCAGACGGGTTTAATTCGGGTTTCTTTAAGAAGGCTTGGAGTATTGTGGGGGATGATGTTCTTTGTGCTATTCATTCTTTCTTTTGTTCGGGCCGACTCTTGAAGTAGGTTAATGCGACGTCTATTGCTCTGATCCTGAAGATCTCCAACCCTTCCCAGGTTAAGGACTTTCAACCTATTTCTTGCTGTAACACTATTTACAAGTGTATTGTCAAGCTTATTGCGAATCAGATTAAGATTGTTCTCCCTTCAGTGGTCAGTTCTAATCAAGCTGATTTTGTTGCGGGTTGGTGTGTAGTTAGCAATATTTTATTGTGCCAGAAATTGGTTAGGATTATCATTGGAGTGGTGGGACCCCGAGATATGCTCTTAAGATTGATTTGATAAAAGTTTATGATACTGTTTGTTGAGATTTTTGGTTGAGTTTTTGCGGACTATTGGTTTTCCTGAGAGGATGGTGGGCTGGATTCGGGGAGTGTATGAATTCTACTATGTTCATTGTGTCTATTAATTAGGAGCTGAATGGCTTTTTATCTGAGGGGCCGTGTTTGTGACAAGGTGATCGTATGTCTCCTTATCTTTTTGTTTTGGCTATGGAAGTTCTCTCGGGCTTACTTCTTAATATGGCTCATGATCGGGGTTTCAAGTTTCATTGGCGCTGTTCTAAGGACCGCCTAACACATCTATGTTTTGTAGATGACCTTATGATTTTTTGTAAGGCGGATGCCTCATCGGTCTCTCTGATCAAGATTGTCTTCAACAGTTTATGGGCTTATCAGGCTTGGTCCCGAATCTAACTAAGAGTCAAATGTTCTCCTCCAGTATCTCTCTTACTCTTAAGGATCGATTGCTTCATGTTCTGGGTTTCCAAGAGGGTGTTCTTCCAGTTCGGTATTTGGGAGTTCCCTTGATTTCTTCTAAGCTATGGGCTTCAGATTATGCTTCTCTTGTTGAGCGTATAGTCAGACGTGCCAAGAGTTGGAGTAGTAAGTTTCTTTCGTATGCGGGGTGGCTTCAGCTCATCAAGTCAGTTTTGTTCTCTATTCAAGTTTATTGGTCTTCTCTATTTATTCTTCCTAAGTCTGTTATTAGGAAGGTGGAGACGACTCTCAGGTATTTCCTTTGAAAGGGTAGTGAGCTTACTTCCTCATGGGCGAAAGTGGCTTGGAGTAGAGTTTATTTACCTCAGGAAGAGGGTGGTTTGGGGATTAAGAGTTTGGATACTTGGAATATAGCGTCAATTGTTAAGCATTTATGGTTTCTTTGCTCTGTCCAGGTCTCCTCTTGATCAACTTGGGTTCAGTCTTACTTGCTTGGGGCCGGAGCTTTTGGGAGGTGTCTTGTCCTGGAGATTGTTCTTGGAGCTGGCGGAAGATTTTGGAGCTTCGTTCTTGGGCTCGTCGGAGAATGATGTTTAGGATTGGGAATGGTGAGAAGACGATGCTGTGGTTGATAACCGGCATTCTTTGGGTCCGATTATGGATACATTGGGTGAGAGAGTTATTTATGACTTTGGCTTGGATAAGATAGCTACAGTAGCTACTATTATCTCTAGCTCTTCTTGGCGTTGGCCCCCAGCTAGGTCTGATGCCCTTATTGAGTTGGCTCGGTCCCATTAGTCGGATACTTCTAGTATGAGGGAGGATGACAGTAGAGGGAGGTTTTCTGTGAATAGTGCTTGGAATGTTATGAGGATGTGGGGCACCTTGATGCGTTGGTATCGGGTTGTTTGGTTTCCTAAAGCTATCCCGCGCCATTCTTTTCTGCTTTGGATGACTATAAGGTTTAGTGTCTCTGCTTGCTCGCGATGTGTCCTCTGTGGTTGCTCATGTGAGGATATTGATCACATTTTCTTCCAATGCTATTTCTCTTCGCGAGTTTGGATGATTGTGCTGGCCATGTGTGGGTTAGATTGGAGTTCTCGTGGTTGGCTGCAAACTGTTGAGTGGATGTATCAGTTTACCGACGGCTCTTTATGTCATCTTCTTGTTTGGCTTTTGTTTACTGCGTCAGTTTACCACATCTGGAGGGAGAGGAATGCCCACACTCATGATGTGCCTCCTCCCCCTGTTAGTACTCTACTTAGTGATATTGTGTTTACTGTTCAGACTCGTGCTAGCTTATTGCGGAAGGTGAAACCATCTTATGATAATAAATGGCTTCACCTCTCCTGGACCTGCCCGATGACATCTTCTTATGATCTTGTTTTGTTTGTAGCCATATGGCTTTTCTGCTAGGAAGGCATGTCCTCTCTAGTTGTCTGGGGTATGCCTCTTTGCTTTTGTACGTTTTGGTAATATACTTACTTTATCCAAAAAAACTTTAGTGGCGCTTTGTGCTAGCAGAACACTACTAGGAATCATCTTAAGGGTTCTCAATGACAAGTTCTTTGTGGGCCTTTTTGTGGCCTTGGAAGGATTTGTTTCCAACAAAATCAAATTCGCGTTCTTGGAATTTTATCCGTTGCGAGGGGTTTGTTTGGCCTTATCCTCCAAGTCATATTACCTTACACCTACTTACACCAGGGCAAGTCCACGAGGATCAAGTCGAGTTGCAACTCAAGAGAGATAGAGAGAAAGAGAGTGCAAGCACAGCCTTGGAGAAAACACGTGAGGAGAGTGTGACCAAACCTGGTAAAGAAATTGAGGCTAAGGCCGTGAGTGTTCCCAAGGGGTCTGTGAGTGACCTTAAGGGGGAAACAAAAGGGCAAGTGAAAAAGAGCTTCTACATGGGTGAGGGTGAAGTGAGGAGAGCTTTTAAGGCTAGCAAGCTTATGCTTTTGCTAGTCTACAGAGATCGCCATGATTGTATTTCTAACACTGACCCTTTACTTCTTGTGTCCATTTCATCTCTTTTGCAGGAACTCAGTGATGTGCTGACAAAGGACATTCCTAATGGGCTTCCACCCATTAGAGGTATTGAACACCAGATAAATTTCATACCTAGCGTAATCATTCCCAATAGACCAGCCTACCAGAGCAGTCCCGAGGAAACGAAGGAATTTTAAAGCCAAGTGTGGGAGTTGATGGAGAAATGGTATGAGTTGATGTGCGGTACCAGTTCTTCTAGTCCCTAAGAAAGATAGGACGTGGCGTATGTGCGTTGATTGTTGAGCGATCAACAATATAACAGTAAATTATCATCATCCTATTCCTAGATAGATGATATGTTGGATGAATTGTATGGTTCCAAAGTTTTAGTAAGATTGATTTAAAGAGTGGATACCATCAAATTCGCATGAGAGAAGGAGATGAGTGGAAAACCACATTTAAGACCAAGTATGGCTTGTATGAATGGTTAATTATGTCATTTGGTCTTACAAACGTACCTAGCATAATCTTAGTTTGCAGTAAAATATAATATGAGCATGTTACGCATTTAAAGCATGTTCTTGAGCAGTCAGAATTACCGAAACTCATCAGCCTATTCTGAGTACAAATGCCACATTGAATAGTCAACCAAAGCATAAAAGAATGGCGTAGGATAGCCTTACGGACCATACAATCTGATACCAATGCACCAAATTGCCCCTCATCCTCGTAGCATTCAAAGCACTCCTAACTGAAAAATACCTCTACAATCATCCTCCCAAACCAACTCATCCTCCCTCATACTACAAGGAACATAATCCAAAGGAAGGGAACGAGCCAACTCGAGAAGGGCTGCAGATCAAGCCACTGTAGCCATCATATCCAAGCCATAATCATAAATGCCCCCCTCACCCATCGTATCCACAATCGGACCCAGCGAATGCCAATTATCAAACCAACTCAAAGCATTTTCACCTTTCCCAATCCTAAATATCATTCTCCGACGAGCCCAAGATCGAAGAACCAAAATCTTCTACCAGCTCCACAAACAATCTCCAGGACAAGACACCTCCCAAAAGCTCCGCCCATGCAACGGGTAAGACTAAACCCAGGTAGACTAATAAGAGACCTGACCAGAGCAAAGAAACCATAAATGCTTAACAATGGCCGCTCTATTCCAAGTTTCCAAACTCTTAATCCCCAAACCCCCTTCTTCCAAAGGCAAGCAAACTTTACACTAAGCAACCTTCGCCCCCGAAGATGCAAGCTCACTACCTGATGCAGAACTCACTTGGATGATTAGGTTAAGCAAACCCCTCGCAATAGATAAAATCTCAAGCACTGCGAATTTGATTTTGTAGGAACAAAACCCTTTCAAGGCCACAAGGAAGACCCACAAAGAACTTGTCTTTGAGAACACTTAAGATGATTCCTTATAGTGTTCTACTAGCACGGAGTTGCCACTAAGATTGCCACGCCTTAGATAAGTCGAAACTGAAACAAATGAGAATCCCTCCCTTAAGCTTGAAATTCAGCCATAGCTTTTTCATTGATTAAAATTCGAAAACGGTAAGTTTTTTTATTGAAGAAGACAAAGTTTACAATATATGTGACAAAGCAAATTTACTAAAATTCCCTTAAAAGGTAAAAAGACAAAAAAAATCCTAAAATTACCCAATGGCTACATAAATCTAAAGCCCTAAGTAGTCATTTACTTAATTATTACAAATATCTAAGCTAAGATATTTAAAAACAAGTTGCAAAAATATCAAAGGAAAAAGTCAACAAAAGACATAACTTTTACAATAATGCCTATTGGGTCATTTTTGCTAACTATTTGGTTCTAATCAATTCTAACTAAACGACTTAGCTAATTTAGTTACAAATGATCTAACTAAGTCAACAAAATAATGAAAAACCTAAAAAGTCAACAAATGAGGCAACTTTTTCCAAAATGATGAAATTGACCTTTTTGCACAAAATTACCCAAATTTCGTGGGCCTTCATATATATAGGCCCAATAATGTGTTTTTAAGCCCATTAAGTCTTGTCTTGGTTGAATATTCGATGTTGGACTTGATTGGGCTTGATTCGTCAAAATGCTCAAATTGTGTCGTTGTCGCAGTTGGGAATGTATTTATGAGCTGAGTGATTATTATGCAACGAGAATCATGTCATTCCCTCAATCCTCGATAGGATTCGTCCTCGAATCAAAAATTAGATCAAAGATAAATATGAGAAATACCCGTGGTCGATTGAAAATTTCACTTGCCACCATGATGAATAGGTGGCCTAAACTGGCTCTTGTCATTCTCCCACTCTTCAAAATGATTCGCCCTCGAATCCGATTTAGCGAACTAGGACTATCACTGTCGGGGATGAAGTCAACATCATGCGCAATGCCATCTGCAAAGAGGAAGTTCGGTAAAAACTTCACTACCACCTCCACTTTCTTTTCACTCACACTCATTACTTCATCATAACTAATGATCCTTATCTCAACCATACATTTTTTTTTGGATAAGGTAAGTATATTAACAAAAAGAAAGAAACAAAAGCACATGGGCATTCCCCAGACAGCTAGAGAGGACAGGCCCTCCTAGCAACATAACTAAAAGCTATAAAGGGAACAAAAACATCAAAAGATATCATCAGACAGATGCCAAGAGAGGTGAAGCCATTTATTATCATAAGATGGACTCACATTTTGTAACAAACTAGCATGTGTCCGGACAAAAAACACAATGTCAGTGAGAAGAACACTCGAAGGCCGATGAAGCTCATCATGAAGGCGAGCATTTTTTCCCCTCCATATGTAGTAAATAGAGGCTGAAAATGAAAGACGAACAAGAATATGACATAAGGATCCTCCAAATGTAGTGATCCATCCCCTCAACAGTCTGCAACCAAACCTGGGAGCTCCAATCTAAACCACACATAGCCAACACAGTCGTCCAAACCCAGGATAAGAAAGTAGATGTGGTAGTGAAGTTTCACAGCTTCATCATCACGAATGGCCACTATCTCAACCATACTTGCAAAGACCTCCTCACACACCTGCTCAGCTTCACTATGTTTTTCAACCTCAAAGCACACTACCTCACAAGTGTTTACTCCCTCAATGCTCACGGTCTCACAAGCATTTCACTCACCATGTCACTTATAACACAATTCACAACATTCAAGGCCTCACAAGTGTTTTCATTTGCTATGCACTCAACATCACAAGTGCTTCTCACTTCATTACACACAACTTCATAGCTTTTGGTTGTTGAGTACTCTCTTCATTCACTGCATATTTAGTTACCTTCCAAGTCTTTTTCCATTTCTCATAAGATCTTATATAATCACTCATAATATCTTGGATATCACTTTTGAAAGTATCCAAAACCTCGATCTTATCATCAATAGTTAAACTTGGACCTGCCATCTCAACACTAAACAAACAGATTAGAAATAATAAAAAGCAAAACAAATATGTAAATCCTCACAATCTTACGTGCTTACACTCGAATGATATCACTCCACTCGTGTTTGCACTCTATTGGCTTTTACCCGATACTGTGCTCACAATCACTGCCTTTTACCACTCTTGAGTTCTTCTCAATTCAATTACAAATCAACTGAATTCCCAGTATGGTCAACTAAGGTGTAGTCCACAAGCTAGCAGAAACACAATGTATATAAAAAGGCATGTGGAATAAAGCAAATAAGATAAGTAATCACGGAGACTCAATCGAAAGAAACCTATAGCTAGAGTGCTCAGAATAAGAAAGAATGACGAGTTAGCTAAATGCAATAAATAAGCAAGCAAGCAATCAACGTGTCACTGAAGCAATCTTGTGGTCACTCGTTATAGTGTTTGAGCTCATCTTTCTTTTCTTCTCACACACATTCACAAGAGTTTACACTCCAATGAAACACAATGAAGCACAAAGGATTTCAATTCGGCTATAACACAAATATAGTCTTTCAAGCTCAAACCAATACAAACCAAATCAAATATTAATGTAACTCATGTAAAGCAATCCAATCAACTTGCAAATGGTCTAATCAAGCTAAGCACAATGCGATCAATTCTCTTTCTTTCTTTTTTTTCTTTTTTTTTCTCTTTTTTTTTCAAAACAAGTAGGTGACTCAGCTGCTTACGTAAGTAGCTTACAAGTAGGTCAATTAAGCATGTCAATTCGGCAATGGTAAGTTACAAACCAACTAAACACTTTTTCCAACTAACTTGGTGATGCAGCAGCTTGCCTCTTCAAGCACCTCTCAAATGCAATGATGGCTACTCAAATTTCCATGTCAAGCTCATGAGTGCTTCCATTTTCAATGTCATGCTAATGATTTCAACACAAATCCAATGTCAAGCTAATGAAGGCTCACGCAAATCAGCAAGCACACTTGTTAATTCATGCTTCAACATAAGCACATCAAGCATCTTACTCACGGCAATATGTGTAACAAAGCAACCAGACTTGTCTCACAAAGTTAACACACAAGCATAAGTAAACTTGAAGAATAAGTCACGACCTCATCAATCCATAAGCATTTCATTTTGTTTCAACACTCATTCACTCAAATGCCTCACCACAACACTCAAACACACTTGTTTTCCTCACACTTCACAAGATTGCAACAACTTCACAAAGATTGCAAACAAGCTAGTTCACGCAAATGCTAGGAGTAATGGAGTGCAATCTGATTTTCTCAAAGTAGATATGAACAATACCTATTGAAAACAAGCTAAGTGACATGCATATGGCAAGAACAAAACAAGGGTGGTGATGGTTCTTCCTTGGTCGAATCTGACCTGATGCATTTCTTTTTTTTTTTTTGATTTTTGAAAATAATAACTTAATAACAATGTTAAACACGTCCTCGTAACTTACAATTAACAACTAAACACTTGATTCAAGCAAAGAACACAAATGCCCCAATTTTGACCTAAGTAGCCAAAGCTTAACTCAAAGAAATACTCATGATCAATCAAAAAACACTCAAGGCAGAATGTTATTCATGATTTTTGATACAAATCAACAAGAATCAGCAAGAAACAACAAGATCCAACAATAGCTGAATCAAGGTGGAAGTAAAACCTTGATGCCGAAATTAAATCAACAAAGAACAAAGATGAATACAAGATTAAACAACACAAAGGATAGGAAATCAGACCTCAGAACCCTAAGCTCATGATACCAAATGACAAGAACTTTCTTGGGTTGGAAACCAAGCAAACCCCCAAGCATCTTTCTCAAAACCCCAAGAACTTTGAATACTGATTTTGTAGGAACAAAACCCAACCAAGATCAGCTCCTAACCACCATGAAACTCACGTCCATGATAACCACAAGCATGAAATCAGATTGTATTTTGCTAGCAATGGAGACGCCACTAAGTTGCCAAGCTTAGATAAGTCAATTTGAACTTGAAAAGAGGAATCCCTCCCTCAACAAGGTTTTGGCCATAGCCATGGAAAGCTCAAGCTTTTCTCTCTTTCAAAATTCTGTATATTACGTTGGTTTTCTCCAAAATACAAAGAAGAGTCATATAATAAGGGTTACAAGAGAGTAAAAAGACTAAAATGACCCTAGAGCTAAAATTACCAAAAGCCCTAAGTCAAGCACCTCAACCTCGACCATTAAAGTCCTTTTTCACCTAAATAAACTTAAAACAAAGATTAGAAGCTAATCTCACTTAAGCTAATTGAGGTGCTTACATGCTATAGTAAATTGACGTGCTTCCGGCTAAGTAGAGATCTAAGCATAATTAAGCCTAATGGCATAGTCAACCATGCTAATTACATCATAAATAAAGTCAAAATGTCGAGTAAAAATGACAAAAATTCCCCCATTTGGCCGAATTCAACATAGTCCCAAAATGGGTGAAATCGGGTCAAAAGGGTGCTGGTGCTAAAGCTGCTCTGATATGCTTCAGTCTAAGCTGATCTGGGTCAAATGAAATAGCTTGGGGATGTAACGACCCGGGTTATTTAACAAGATTGCGTAAATTTATTTTCGCTTGTGAGGCCGCGTCCGAACGCGGGGTCAATTTCTATTATTAAATGGGAACTTTTCGATAAATTAATTATAAGTTAGTAATAATTAAACTAGAAGGATAAATTGATAATGTCCATACAAGTGTAAATAAATAAATAAGTAAATCCTAGAAGTTTCTACACTCTCTCACACGTCACACACACATTTAAGCAATTAGTCAACACACACCTTTAGTTTACGCACACAGCAGCAAAACACACACACAGGGCACAGACCGAAAGTTAAAGAAGAAGAAGACTGAAGAAGAAATCAAGGGAAATAGGATAAGTCGAGAAGATGAATGAGAGGGAGATCAGAGGTGAAGATAATGAGGTAGACCGAGAGAAAATGGAAGAAAAGGGAAAATAAGAAATAGAGAGAGAGAGAGATACGAAGAAAACAGAGGAGGAAAGAGAAGAAGATGATGATGCCGAGAGAGGTAAGTATACTATGCCCATGATCCCTTTGAGTCTAATTTAATTTCATTATTTGGAATTGGTTTTAAATTCTGCAATTGACTTGGGTAATACGATTAAAATATGAAAAAGTGATCTAGTTTTTGGTAATTAGAAAGAATTTAAAAGAAAATTTTAAGAATTTATAAGTTGTAAATTGGGAAATACGGCAGTAAACCTAGAAAATTTGGGGACTTGTGAGGAAATTGAAGTGAATGATGAATGATGATTTTTGGAAGGTGGGTATCATGATTAGGGTTCTACGTTGATGAATTTGTAGTGTGTATGTGGTTGGTAATAGATTTCGACAGTTGAGGTTTTTCGTTTGGAAGAATGTCTGGATATTGTTTATTAGCTCATAATTAGCTGAGGTTTTAAACTTCTCACTGCCATATAAAGAACATGCTTCCCCTCGAAGCAGTGAGTAGTGGAGTGGGGAGTTCTGCAGGTAATCATATTAATGGTGCAGTTCTGATTCTTCAATGCTTGATAATTGACGAGCTTCGAACCACCTGTTTGTTTATTTTAGTTTTTACTTTAATTACGACATAAATACTTTTGTCTGTCAAACTTTATTGTTATGTGAATCACTATATTGCCTTTTTTTTTGAAGCAGCTTAGAATTAAATTGAAAAAGAAAGTCGATCTTATGATTCTTCAAGGGCTGTGATATTTTTCTTAGATGTGAATGTAGATTACTGGTGAAAGGTAACTGTTTATGGAAGCCTATGCCATGTTATGACTTGCTAATTCAATGACAGTATTTTGAAGAAAAATGTAACCTAATCACTTGAACTGGACTGGGAAACTTTTGGGTTGGTTTCTTCCCTAACTACTTTTGACTTGGAATCTTGCATATGTGAATTAAGGCGAATATATATAGATTTATAGTTATGAAAGCCATTAATTAAATTTAAATGATGAAATAATTGTTAATAAGAGATCAAAGTGTGGTTTGCAAATTAATGAATGAGTAGGGTATGTATATTATAAATTTTGATGTAATACAAATAGTTGGAAAGAAGATAAAAGATATGGTGAGTATGTTCAATTAGAATTGCGTATGACAGTAAATGTATGTGCTAGTGTGGATTAATGTAATTTTAGCAGCATGTATGTATTGATGCATGATAAATAAGTATATAGAATATAAGATATTTAAAGATGTGAGCACACAAAGAGTAGAATTCATATATCATTAATTTATAGGTATATATGAGCATATACATGTGAATGTATGATAAGATAAAGATAAGTATGTAAGAAAGTATGGCTGTGATTAGTGAAAGCATAAGAAAAGAATATGCATTCGTGTGTGTTATGATTTTCAGAAGATTGAATTGGAGCTTAGTATGATTTTAAAATTCAAAAAGGTTTTAAAGAAAAGTTTCAACGTTTTTGAAAGAAAAGTATTTCAAGAAATATTTCTTACAGCTTTGAGATTTAAAGTATGGTTTTATGTTTTTCGGGGCATGAGGGAAAAACTCACCCCAGTATGTAACTTGAGATACAAAGATGGAATTGACGGATAGAGACATGTGCACATGTAGAGGACTAGGGGGACGGCGATACGTAACGCCCCTAGATCCTAGTTTATGAGACAGGATGGCGGCATAGGATCGTGTACCTGATCTCCAGTTCAGAGCTTGGGCGGTAGCATAGATTTGCAACCCCAGTTCTAGTTGTGGCTTGGGGGACGGCGATACGTAACGCCCCAAGACCACTAGTTTCAGGGCAGGTATGGCATGCTTTGGGGGACGGCGATACGTAACGCCCCAATGTCATGGATTTGCATATCTAGCTCTACGGCGTATGGGGGGACGGCGATACGTAACGCCCCTATGCGCCAGTTTTCAGCAGATACCCCAAATATAGTTTACAGTTTTCAGAAAGAGCTTTTCCAGAAAGAGAAAGTAAAAGTAAGGTTTTCAGCAAAGGATTTTCAGAAAGAAACTTTCAGATAATAGTTTTTCAGAAAGAATATTTTAATAAACCGATTTGATGATATTTCAATGATATCAAAGAAAGATAGTTATAATAAAAGTCAGAACTAGATTAGAAACAAGTATATAGAAAAGTGGGAAGGTATCAGAGTAACACAGCAGAAACGTAGTAGGACTTGACACAGTAGATGGAATTATGGAATTTAATGACTATATTATAAATGTTTAAAGTATAAGTAGAAAACAAGATGTTATTGTGTGTGTGATTCAGGAAAGAAAATTAGTAAAAATGTAGTAACATTTGAACATAGATAAGAGTTTTACAATTAACTCAGAAGTGGTAATTATGTGTGATTACATAGACAGTTTAAGATATTAATGGATTAAGAAATAAACTTTGCATGTGTTCGTCGTTCAAGGAATGAGCATGGTTACTTACTGAGTCTTATGACTCACACCTCAATAGTGTTTTGAGTTTTGCAGGTTGGTGACCTGATCGGTCAACCACAGATGTTGGAGCTTGAGGAGTCGGATAGCAGCGTTACAGTCAGCCAGTCACCAGGTCTTGGGAGTGTCTGAGTCAAGTTGAATAAGCGTAGTTGTAAAAGAATTTGAGTTGTATAAGTTTATTATTAAAGTTCTTGTTTATTCGTATTTTCGGGCATGAAGCCCAATTATATTATGTCTTGAGTTGTTTTTGTTAGTGATGTATTGTGTATGGGCCCTGTAGGTTGTTTTGAGATGCTGGACTTGATCCAGGTTGCATGACTATTAGCAGAGGTCATGCCGAATTTTCGTCAAGAGTCAGAGGCTTATGGAGATAGGATTAGCCTGTCTCCTGCCGGTAGCATCCTGGCTTAGGCGGGATGTTACAGGGGACCTCTCTGGTTATGCCCATATGTGTCTCTGGTGTGCACTTGACTTGGTTGCTGCAACTGGTCACATAGCTCTGAGCTAGTCCCGCAAAGGCCTATCTGATCTTCTTTGCTCTTTGGCGTGTGATTGGACCTGTTGGCAACTGCATGGGTTCCTCCAAGTTATTAGATGCATCCTGTAATGTCTCTGGTGTGGTTGGACTCATGTCAGCACTGGAAAAAAAGTGATCTACACCCTCCCCAGAGAAACCACATAGTACACACCTCGAACAAACAGAGATACCGAAACTCATCAACCTATCCTAAGTACAAAGGCCACCCCGGATGGTCAACTAAAGCAGAACAGCATGGCGCATGATAGCCTTAGGAAACCAAAAAATCTGATGCTAATGCACCAAAGTGCCCTTCATCCTCATAGCATTCCAAACACTCCTAATAGAAAAAATACCTCTACTATCGTCCTCCCAAATCAGTACATCCTCACTCGTACTACAAAGAACAAAATCCAACATAAGGGAATGGGCCAGCTCCAAAAGGGAAACAGATCTAGCTGGGGGCCAATGTGACACGAATCGTTCCACTCAAAGAACATTAGATGTCACGAACAGTAATATGGTAGAGCCTTTGCAAGTGCCAACAGGGCCAATCACACGCCAGAGAGCCAAGAAGATCAGAGATGCAATGGCGGGGCTAGCACAAAATGCCATGGCCGAGTGTGATAGACAACTCCAAGGCATAATGGAAACACATGAGGGCTTCTATGGAGTGGGTCCAAAGCTATTTCACTTGACCCAAGTCATACCAGATTGACGCACCAGCAATTCGGAAGTCAAGTACCTTTTTGACGAATCAAGCCGAATTAAGCCCAACACCAAATATTCGGCAAAGACAAGACTTATTATGCTTCAAAACACATCCTTGAGTCTAAATTCATAAAGGCCATGAATGTTTGGGGATTTTATGTCAAGGAAATAATTTGGCTATTGCTTTGAAATACTTGCCACCTTTGTTGGATTTTTGTGATTTTATTATTTTTCCTTTTTTGACTTTTTTTGGAAAATGTTTTGATTAAGTCTTTATTACTTTATACTTTTATGGTAAGTTGTATAGGTTGTTAAATGACTATTAATGGCATAGTCTTTAAGTAGCCATTAGTTAACTATTAAGGATATTTTGGTCATTTTATGTCAATTAGGGTTTCTTTCTTTTTTTTTTTTGGAAAGTTACAGTTTTATATCCAAAAATGGTTTGTACAAAAGTACAAGGGGCATATCCTAGGAAAGGGATAACAAACTTAAGACAAAGCCAAACATAGAGAAGAATCCAAACAGAATATCAAAAAGATACAAAACTAAAACGAAAATGCGAAAAAGAGACCACTAGTCCACAACATAAAAAAACCACATATAAACTAGGGTTTCTTTCTTTGTACGATACAAACTCTTATCTTCTTAATGGAAAAAAAACACCCATTTTCGAATCTGCTTCATCTTGAAAGCTTGGCTATGTCCAAAATTACTTAAGGGAGAGATTCCTCTTATTTCATGCAATCGACTTATGTATGGTATGGAAACCTTAGTGGCGTCTCCGTGCTAGCAGAACAATACAAGGAATCATCTTAAGGATTCTCAAAGACAAGTTCTTTATGGGTCTTCTTTGTGGCATTGAAAGGGTTTTGTTCCAATAAAATCAAATTCGCGGTTCTTGGGGTTCTATCCATTGCGAGGGGTTTTCTTAGCCTAATCCACCAAGTGAGTTCCGCGTCATTTGGTATCAGAGCTTCGGGTTCCAAGGTCTGATTTGTCTATCTTTACTTTGTGTTTTTGATTTAGTCTTTATTGTGTTTGTTGGTCATCAAGATACTTGTTCATCTTGATTCTTGGTTTTTGTGTTACTAAGTATTTTTGCATTTTTGATATGTCGGTGACCGATATACCGATCCCATACCGATCTTAGAATACCATTGAAACAGCTACTGGAACCGGGCTAGTATCATATCGGCCTATATATCGGTCTCCATACCGGTTTACCTAGAGATAACATAACTATTGGAATTGGTCTAGTTTCATATCGGTCCCATACCGGTCTCCATACTGGTTAAACTATGAGTAAAATATAGCTACTGGAACCGGCAAGAAACCATACCGGTCTCATACCAGACTCCAAACCAGTCAACACTTAGAATTTTGTTGAGAGCTCAAAAAAGAGTAAAAAAGTTCCAAATTTTGTTTGAATTTGGTTGGTTCCATTTTATCATTTGGGTGTCCGTGAAGGGTGATTCAATAAAATTTCTATTGAGGCATTAAATTTCCGTCCGAATTTTCATACGTCTACAATTGATTGCATGATTGATTGCTTGTTGTGCTAATTTGTGATTTATATATTCCAAGTATTCTAGCTCTAGGTTTTCATTGAATTGAGTTGGCGTATTTGCTAATTCTTATTTGCATTACTATGTTTGCCCTATATTGGTTTCTTATTGTTTATGCTGCTTTAAGATTGTGAACTTCTTTGGTAAGTCATATTCACATTATATTGAGTGTAAACACGAGTGGAGTGTAATGATACATATTAAATGAGAATATGTTTTATAGTCACCTACTGATCTAATCCTGGGTTAGACTAAATACTAAAGACTGCCCCCACTGCATAATTGATGTCTGGTCTCGTGCATAGCATACACGAGACTTCCAATAGCAGAGGCATATGGGATATGTCTCATCTCCTCAACTGCTTGAGGCGTCTTAGGAAATTGTTTCTTCAACAAGTGAATTCCATATCGAATAGGTAAATTACCTTTCTTGGAATTGAGCACCTAAAATCGTACAACAATCTTATCAATATATGATCTTGAGACACAGCTAACAGTCGTCTCTAGTGATCCTGAATAATCTGGATCCCAAGTACACAACTAGCCTTTCTTAAATATTTTATTTGGAATTGGTTAGTTAGTCAAGATTTTACTTCCGATAATACTTTTACATCATTCTCAATTAGTAAAATATTATCGACATATAATATGAGAAAAACCACCTTACCGCCAACGACACACTTGTATATATAAGGCTCATCGGTGTTCTGCTCAAAATCATAAGACTTGATCATCGCATCAAATCTTATTTTCCAAGATCAGGGTGATTGCTTTATTCTATAAATAGACCTTTGCAGCTTGCAAACTTTTTTCTCTTGACCTTAGACAACGAATATCTCTGGTTGAACCATATAGATGCTCTCATCAAGACAAACATTCAAGAATGTTATATTGACGCTCATCTGCCACTTCTCACATTCACAATATGTGGCAATGGATAGAAGAGTGTGAATATATTTAAGAATGGCTACTGGCGAGAAAATCTCATCATAGTCAACTTCATCTAACTAGGTATAACCCTTGGCCACTAACCTAGCTTTAAAAGTTTGTACCTTACCACATAATAATCTCTTCTTCTTGTAGATCCACTTGTAACCTATAGGTTTTACCCCCATCAGGTTGACCTACAAGATTCAAGGCTGAGTTGGATTACATAGACTCCATCTCGAGATTCATGCCTTTGAGCCATTCTTTTTAATCAGGATCATCCATTGCACTATGATAGCTCAATAGATCATCTATATCATTACTAGAGGTGACAACTCTTGCCTCTCCAAACCCTAGATAGCGGTCATGTTATCGCACAACCTTCCCACTGCATCTAGGTGGTAGACTCTCATAATATTACTACATCTGATGCTCAAATGTCAAAGGTGTTACATTATTGTAATTGTCAACAACTATTGTTGATCATGTATTGGTCTAACCAGAAAGTAACTCCTCGAATACCAATTTACTGTAAGGTATGAATTCTCTCATATAGTCCTCCTAAAGAAATACAAACACTTTGATCTCTTCTTAGAATATAAAATAATCTATCTATAGTCTCTTTAGGATGGCCTACAAATAGGCAGACCTTAAACCTGACTCCAACTATAGTCTTGTTCTTCAGCATATGCGCTGGAAACTTTCATTTGCGAAATGTTACAAACTAGCTTTGCGATCACTCCACAACTCTAAAGGTATCTTAAGAATAGACTTAGATGGAACTACGTTAAGGATATACATTACGGTCTATGATGTATACCCTTAAAAGAAACTAGGTAATAAACTGTATAAACTTTTATCTCATCATATCTATTAGAGTTTGATTTCTCTTTCCTGAAACACCATTTTGCTATGGTGTTCCAGGTGCTATGAGTTGGGATATATCCCATGCTCAATTAAAAACTCCTCGAATTTATTATCGTGGTATTCTCTTCCACGATCTGATCGTAGAATTTTGATGTCTTTACCTAATTGTTTCTCAACCTTAGCACGATATTATTTGAACTTTTCAAAGGTACCTGATTTATGTTGCATCAAGTAAACATGCACATATCTAGAATACTTGTCAATTAATGTGACAGAAATTCATAACCACTTAGTGATTAACTGGCTATTAGCCCTTTTTCCAAAAAAAGGTCTATTGGTCATATTACCTTATAGACCAGACTCATAGACTAGTAAGTTGCGGGTCTTTAACTGACTTAAAGATCCATTTTCTACTAATCTATTTATCATGTCAAGGTTAATATGGCCAAGTCTAAGATGCCACATATATGTATTATTGTGAGAAATCTTCTGCCGTTGGTTAATTATTTATATCAACATTTTTTTTAATTCCATCGCTTTCAGGTGCTTCTTCCAATAGTGAGCACTGAATATTACAAACTTTCACATACAATCCATGTTCGTATGTTACCATGTATGTTGATAATACCTATAAAATGAGTATATGAAGATCCAATTTAGTCAGTATTATGGAGAATTCACGAATTTAAATAATTCAAAAGGAAATAAACAAAAATTAACTAGTTACGAATTAGGCTGAGATACGTCTCAGGAGTGGAAACTCCTTACACAGCAATCTCAAAGCACAATTTCATCTGGTTAGTCAAGTTAAAAAGATACAAAATCAACATATTTTTAAAAAAAAAAAATAAAAATTAAAACAATTTTTTTTAATATAACACACACAAACAAGATACTAGTCAACTATCCCTTCCCCAAACTTAATTGAGACATTGTCCTTAATATCTTAAAGAAGAAAAGTTTAGAAGATAGTACCTGGTTAGCGTGGAATTCTATATATATAAAGAAAACTAAAGGTTAATATCCATATTTATCCGACGCTTTTTACCACAATCATTATCAGACCAATTTAACTTGGAAAGGATATGGTCAATTTTTGGTTCGAAGGCTAAGAGTTGGTCAATTAAATCATTGGCTATTCTGGCAGTGAAGAGGATATCTTTTACGGGTTTTGAAAGGAACCCATTTCTCCTGGCATCTTCAAGAAACACAAAAAGAAAGTAAAAAAATCCATCAATGTTAAACAGTCCAATTGATTTCTGGTGTATGTTCAAGTTTGCCCAAGATATCACCGTGGATATTTCCTCCATCGTGCCCAAGCCACCTAGCAAAGCAATAAAAGCATCAGCATAGTTAATCATTTTAACAAGTCATTCGAAAATACCGGACATGATGTATTCCTCTCTGTTTGATTGTCCTATCAGATTTACGTCCGCCAAAGGTTTTGGGATGATTCCCAAAACTTGACTACCTCCTTCTTGTACGGCATTTGAAACGTAACCCATCAGACCAAGATTGCCACTGCCATATACTAAATGCATATTCCTCTCAGCTATTACTCTACCCAATTCTTTTGCTGCCTCAATAAATTCTGTTTTAGATCCAGAACTAGTTCCGTAAAACACACAGATATTCATGACTCGTCTTCTTGAAGTTCCTTATATTTTTTTCTTTCTCTATAATCTGGATATGTTGAAGAGAGAAATGAAGAGCTGAATTTATAGATCCTGAAAAGGGGCAAGTAATAATAGCACTAGTACTGCCAAATGACAATTATTAGCTTAACAATAAATTAAATCGTGAACGTCAAAAAGTCTGGATCTTGTCACCGAAAATAAAAGAAAATAACAAAACAAATCACAATAATTAGTTAAAGACAAAGAAAACAAAAATATGTACAGGGAGCCGTGATTGTGGCTCAAATCTTTCTCAAGTAATCGACTTGAATGACCTCTATGGGTCAGGGACAAGCTTCCTATCCAATTTTCTTATAAATTGGCAAACAGAGCCTTTTAAAGTTAGATTCCCGAGACTCAATTGTTGTATTTCTTTTCGAAACTGTGCATGTGAATTGCGAATTGCATGATAAACATATCCACTGGGATGCGTCTCAAGAGTCAAAGATATATCATCTAAAGACTCCTTACTCATGCCATCCCTAATGAATTTTATTTTATCTTCGCGATTATCAGACACCATTCCTAAAGAACGACAACGAGTATTGCATGTACATCGTGCACATTTATAATAAACACTTAATCGTTTAGCTCTTTTTTTCTTAGCATAAGTGCTTTTTCCTAAACCATGTAGGAATGAAATAAAAAAGTCAGATGACTCACCTGCCAAGTGAACTCGTGCTTCAATTATCCAACGAATATCACTAGAAATACCTTTGATCATCAGAAGTCTCATTCTTTCAATGCGTGCTTTGTAGACTTTCATCAGAGAGTTTTGAGGGAGAGAAGGAAAATACTTGTGAAGTTTTGCGAGAACGTCTTCCATCCTGACTTGAAACTTTACCTACAAAATAAAACACATAAAAGAAAGCACATAAAATCTCAATATATATATAAATTGCATGGGTTACCTCCATGCTAGCGCTAAGTTTAACGTCGTCAGCTAGACATGACTGCCCAAACGTTAGGCTGGATCGACAAGTGTGAGACTCTCTTTTTAAAGCTTGATGGATTCTCCCCAATAGTGCTTGACATGTTGGCTGTTGACTTTGAATGTATCATTGGAATTGGGGTCATGTAACTCAATGGCTCCGTAGGGTAAAACTTGTCTGATCACAAATGGACATGACGACCGTGATTTTAGCTTGCCAGGGAAACATTTCAACCTTAAGTTGTATAATAATACCCGCTGCCCTGGTTCCAGTTGTCTGCGCACTATTTTCTGATCATGCCACTTCTTGGTCTTTTCTTTGTACAGTTTGGCATTCTCATAAGCATGGAGGCGAAATTCCTCTAATTTATTCAATTGTGGAGCCGTTTCTCTCATGCTGCTTGTAGATCAAAATTTAACTTCTTCAATGCCCAATACGCTTTATATTCGAGCTCCACAAGTAGATGGCATGCTTTCCCAAACACCAGCCGATATGGGGACATTTCAATGGGTGTCTTGTAAGCTGTTCGGTAGGCCCATAATGCGTCATCCAAATTTTTAGATCAGTCATTCCTTGTTGAACCAACGGTTCTCTCCATGATTCTTTTGATTTCTCTATTGGAGACTTCAACCTGCCCACTTGACTGCGAATGGAAAGCAGTGGAAACTTTGTGATTAACTTTGTATTTGGCTAGATGTTCATCAAAGTATCTGTTACAGAAGTGTGTGCCACCATCACTGATGATTGCTCGAGGTGTTCCGAAGCGAGTGGAAATATTCTTTTTGAGGAATTTTAACACCACTTTGGAGTCATTGATGGTAGTGCTATTGCTTCAACCCATTTGGAGACGTAGTCTACTACAACCAGAATGTACAGGTTTCCATATGATTGAACAAAGAGTCCCATAAAGTCAATCCCCCATACATCAAATATATCCACTTCGAGAATTATTTGGAGTGGTCATTCATTTCTTTTCAAAATATTTCTCGTCCTCTGGCACCTGTCATATTGAAGAATAAATAAGTGAACATTTTTAAACAATAAGGGCCAGAATAAACCTGATTGCAGGACTTTGGCTGCGGTTTTGTCTCCGCTGAAGTGTCCGCCGTATGGTAATGAATGACAATGCAACATGACACTATTGACCTCCTCATGTGGTACACAACGCCGTAATAACTGATCCGCACAACGTTTGAATAGGTACGGCTCATCCCAGACATAGTGCTTGTTTTCTTTGAAAAATTATTTCGTTGCTGATGTGTCCATTCCAACGGCCATTTCCCCGATACTATATAGTTCACATAGTCAGCATACCATGGGATTTCCTCTTGCTTGATGGCAAACAACTGTTCATCTGGAAAAGTTTATTTGATTGTTAGTTCATTGCCAGTTGTACCTCCATTTTCAAGCCTTGACAAATGATCTGCCACTTGATTTTCTGTCTCATTCCTGTCTTAGATCTCCACGTCAAATTCTTGCAGTAGAAGCACCCAACGTATCAATCTGGGCTTGGCATCTTTCTTCACGATCGTGTATTTGATTGTTGAGTGATTTGTGCAGACCACCACTTTGGGACCCAGCAAGTAGAAGCGAAATTTATCAAAACCAAAGACAACTGTGAGCAACTCCTTTTCAGTTATTATGTAGTTGAGTTGTGCTTCATTCAAAGTTTTACTGGCGTAGTAAATGGTGTGAAAAACTTTCGACTTACATTATCCCAAAACTGCTCCTACAGCAAAATCACTAGCATCACACATCACTTCAAATGGAAGCTTCCAGTCTGGTGCTACTATGATGAGGGCAGAGATCAACTTCTATTTCAAGATCTCGAAAGCATGGTGGCATTCTTTGGTGAAGTGGAAAGGCACGTCTTTCTCCAACAAATTGCATAGAGGCTTAGCAATCTTGGAGAAATCCTTGATAAATCTCCTGTAAAATCTTACATGCCCAAGAAAACTTCGAATCCCTTTGACGGATGATGGTGGAGGTAGTTTCTCTATTGTCTCGATCTTTGCTTTGTCTACCTCAATTCCTCTCTAATGTCCCAGGACAATGCCTTCATGCACCATGAAGTGGCATTTCTCCCAGTTCAGTACCATATTTGTATCTTCGCATCTTTGTAACAAGTTTTCCAGATTTTGCAAGCAGTGGTCGAATGAGTCTCCAAACACTGAGAAGTCATCCATGAAGACTTCCATGTTTTGTTCTGTCATATTTGAAAAGATGGCCATCATGCATCGTTGAAACGTGGCAGGAGCACTACAGAGTCCAAATGGCATCCTGCGGAAAGCAAAAGTATACAGGCATGTGAAAGTTGTTTTCACTTGATCTTCTAGGGCGATGGCAATATGATTGCACGAGTATCCGTCCAAAAAATAGTAGAAATCATGCCCCGCCAGTCTGTCTAGCATCTGGTCAATGAATGGTAGCGGTGTTGGGGTTGGTGCTCAGATCGCCAATTCCCGGTTGTATTTCTTTGAGAATACTAATGTAAAATGTTTTATTATAAATAATACAAGCAGTTTCTATAATATAATATATCTTTTCATATGGTAAAGACGTAATTGAACTTAGGATGAATAGTCATGATACTGTTGCAAAAGCGTCGCAACTGACATTGAGTTGTATCATGACGTTGTCATTCTCAGACAGTTTCTGGGCAAGGTTTACACTACTTGGTCAGTAAAGTAAACCCGTTGAGACCGGTACATGTCGTATACTGGAATATATGATTCCAATGGTTTCTCAATATACCATGAGAGTTTGGGACTCTTATAGACGTGTAGGTGTTTATAGCGGATAAACACTGAACGACTCACCGAAGTTTCTTAATGGATGGTACAACAACGTCAATAAGAATCTTCTCGGATTGAGTAGCACTTGTGATTCTTCGACTTGAGATACCACTGTGGGCACATGAGACATCTTCCACACTTAGATGGCAGTCACGTCACCGATCTATTTAGATCAGACCTCCGCCTATTCGTTGGGTGTGGATAGATCCTCAGGGTATCCTGTGTGTGTCGAGATAGGATCCGTCAGTTCTATGTACAGAGCATAGGTCCATATATGATTAGAAATCAGATAAAAATTATGGGCCCGTGGTACACTTTAGAAATCAGTTCTAAGTGTTCTTTTAGAGATTGCTAATAGAGACGTCGACGGGATAGTCCCTATAGAGATTTGACGTTTACATTTATATCTCTGGGATATATCCGGATACCTATGACGGAGGAATTATACATTTGCCATGACCTCGACCTGTATGATTCAGCGAGTTTATCCGTGTTCATCATAATTTACGGGTGGGTAAATTATGGACACGAAATTGGATTTCGTGACGGATATGCCTGAATTTAAAGAGTCTCACTAATGAAATATACTCGTAGAGCACTAGGGCAACATTTATAAATAATATTGATTATTTATTAGTCGTTTAAAGGTTAAACGCAAAATACATGTGAATGGACCCAATAGTCATTTCCTGATTTTTGTATATTTGCATTTAATGATAGATTTTATCAAATACACATTAATTAATTGTCAAATTGAGATATTTGACTAATATCATAAATATATATGTATTTGATATTTAATGTAAATATAATACATATATTTAATATATTTGTATTTAAATAATTATTTAATTGTTAAATAATTAAATTAATTAAAAATATAAATATCTAAAGTTGTGATATTTTATTAAATGGCTTGAGTTGCTATTGTTGACTTGTTATAAAGTTATTAAAGTTGTAATGATTAAAGATAACAAGTTGATAAAACAAATATTAAATGAAACAAAAATCAAAATATCTAGATATTTGATATACCAAAATTCGGCCAAGCTAAATGGTGAAGGTATAAATTGTTTTGTTTCATTTTTTAGGGTTTCATAAGTTCAAAACACACAAAAATAAACACAAAAAAAGTTGAGAGCAAAGCTTGAAGGCTAAAGAAGAAACCTTTGAAAATCTTTATTTTTGTAAGTATTTCTTTAAAGTCTTCAACATAGAAAATATTTCTAACATACTTAGCTTCAATTTGTGATGCTTTGATGTTATCTCTACTCTTATAGTTTGTGTTTAATTGGTTGTGAATTTGAAAGAAAGATGTATGCATGTAAGTAAGCTTGAAATGGTTTCAAAGGCTTACTTTTGATTCTTTGGAAATCAAGTTGTCATTCTAGAGTTGTTGAGCCACTCATTGGTGACCTAGAATTGTTCTAGAGTTATTTCAAAGTGGTGAGGCTTGTTTGGTGAAGTAATGAATGGATTAAAGTGTTGGATTTTAAAGATTTGGTAAAATTGGTCAATTTGATGAAATTGAAAAATTAGGGTTCATAACCCATTCCAAAATTGGGGCTTTTCATATATGTGATGTGTTATGGAGTTTATATGATGCATGTAAATTTTTGGGTTGATTGGATTTGATCTTGGCATGTTTTGAACAAAAGGGACCAAATTGCAATTAATTGAAAATTTTGGGGTGCTCTCGACATTAGGCTTAAATTTGGGGATTTGTGTGAAATCTGATTTTGATGTATTGGATATGTTTAAAAATATTTTAGAAATGAGTTAGAATCATCCAAAATTGTATTTGACAATTTTTGGACTAAAATGATCAATTTACAAAGTTGTGGGGCAATTCGGTAATTACCAAGAAATTTGATCTCTTGTGTAATTTTTTCAGAATTTGATAATTGGATAATTAAATAAATAAGTTTATTTAATTGATCCAAGAAAAATTTTGAAATCGGAAAATTTTGATTTTTTACTATTCCGCTGCGTTACCGGATTTCCGCCATAAAACCCTTACAAAATGATATCAGAGCGAGTCTGATTCTGGACACCCTAATATGATTATGCCTTTTAAATTCAATGTTTAATTTAATCTTTGATTGTTACATGCATGTATTTATTTTATTTGATTAAATAAATTAAAAAGCATATTTTGCGGAAAATCCCTAATTAATAAGGTTTTATGTGAATTATGTATTTGATACATATTACATGGTCCTTCTTGTCAATACAGTTTATGAATATTTTTCCGTGACTACATCCGAGACCGTGCCTCTATTGTGAGGGTGTAGTCGATAGAAATTTATTTATGCCGGATGTATATAGGATACTAGATAAATTCAAGCGAAAGTGGAATCCTGAACATGCCCAAGTTGTCAGGGTTTCGCAAGTAGCTTGAGTTTATCATTGACGAGTTTAACCTTGGTACGTCTCCTTGTGAACGTGTCCAAGTTGTCACAACGAGAAACGACCAAGATCGGAAACCCAGGAGTCACTATTGAGTGATTGACAATGAGTTGTCTACTTGATGAATATACGTAGGCGAGACCGTGCCTCTACTGTGAGCTGAAATATATTCATGGGATCCACCTTTCACTATTTGTATTTTTTTGTTGGATAATTAAATCTTTGTATTCTGTTTGGGGATTACAGTATTGCATGATTTAATGGGAGAGATAT